>BDJD01000531.1:46591-65237 GCA_002564525.1 Rosa multiflora
ATATTTGGTTAAGGAAACTACTAATGATATAATTAATTGGTAATAAAGACTACTTAACTAATACTAATTTTGCGAACTTAGGTTAGAAGGTTTTGTTTTTAATAGGGAAAAAACATAATTTTCAATTGTGTAATTATCCATTAATAACAAGCATTAATCAAACATTAATTCACTAATAAAAAAATTAATCAGTAATATAGACTATTTAACTAATAGTAATTCGCTGAACTTAGGATAGAAGGTTCTTTTATTTTTTTTTGAAAAAGAAAAAATCATAATTGTCAATTGTCAATTGATAATCAAACATTAATTGGCTTTATTGTTTTCAATTCAATTAGTAGTTTGTGTTTGAAAAAGAAAAAATCATAATTGTCAATTGTCAATTGATAATCAAACATTAATTGGCTTTATTGTTTTCAATTCAATTAGCAGTTTGTGTTAACATTTTTTCTTATTGGAAACGAGTAACATAATTAGAAAGGCTAAGGGCTAAACAAGTTACTAATTTGTTAAATATTTTGAACCATTAGATATATTACTAATCCAATGGTCCAAAATATTTAACAAAATGAGGGTATGGCAAACACCAAGGTACCCAAGAATTCTCCCTATTCGATCGTTTGTTTTTGTGGTAACTTTTGTGGACAAACATTACACAATCAAACTCGGAAGATTTTTTCGGAGCTGTAGGGTACTTGCCACTTGGGGTGCGGCTAGCTCACTGCATAGTGATTCTGATACGAGTCCTTTATAAAAAACCAAATAATCCTGGACAGCCCGGATACTCTGGTACGAGTTTCGATCGATCTCTTGCAAACATCATGGCTTGGTTGGCTACAATTTCCAGCAAATCAAGGCCCAGAAGTAACATATACAGCTATATATGACTGAGATCTTGTGCTCTATATTCTGATATATTGTCTGCAATACTGATCTTCTTGTGTCCCTCCCTATCTAATCCGACACGAGCACTAGTCAGTGATCGAAACACTTGATTTTTTTTGCACAAAAATTATTGAGTTGCATGTGGAGGATTGTATCATCTGGCCTATTGGCTTTATTATATATCTTTTTTTGGATGATTTTGGCTTTATTATATCAGTATATGAATATATTATGGTTTTCCTTGCAAGTACGCTAAGGCATATCTAATGAACACAAGTACTTCGAAACATCACTGGAACACAATTTACTAAAATTGTAGTTTTTTTAAAGGAAAGCACACAGTTTTTTCTTTTTATCCAATAATATCATTATTTGATCACCCTCTTCTATTATTTTCTTAGGGATTAACGACTTAATAATTTGATCGATCGTACTGAAATTTGCTGTAATTGGTGATATGTTATGAACAGGAATAGTTGATTCTACAAATTACTCATGAACGTACTATCACTAGGGAATTAGATATGTATAATACAGCATTACTAAAAAGAAAAAAAAATTGATAGTATAAAAAGATCCTTTATAGGAAAAAACTTTGCTAACCAGCCCTGGTCAGCGTGGGCTGCCCATGATTCCCTAGTAGCCAATCAATGCTTTACACGTATGGTACCCTTTTGTCTGGCTCCCTTTTGTCCCTTCCTTTATCAAAATTCTCATATTCTACTGCAGATTTACATTGCTTAAAATTATTAAGGAAACGTAGTGGGCTCATATTTGAGTTTGTTTATTATAACATGTTTCAATTATAAATCTAACCTCAATACTCGAAGGTAAACAGTCAATTTAACTATTCATAATTTCGATCGCAGACAGATTAGAATTGATTGCTATTTGCAAAAATACAAGTAAAGAATTAGCTGAAGAAAAAGAAAAGCTGAGAAAGTTCCGAGAGGAACAAAAACCTCTTGATTATTTGAGCATTGGTTAGATCCGCAAATCACTGGTATCAGAGCTTATAGAGCTCAAAAGGGGAATCCCAAATGGGGACAATGTCTGAATTACTATTAGACAAGTTGAATTCTCTACTAAAATCTTCTAATGAGAAACATCAGAATCTGATACAAGAAGTATCTAGATGTCAAGATCATCTAGAAAAAGTACCAGATATGATCGCCCAATTAGAAAAATTGGAGCACAAAATAGATTCTATCAAAGAACTTCCGAAAAGGGAAGAAGAACAGCTAACAAGTGTTAGCAGAAAAATCATTGAGCAGCAAAAAATGCTGGATTGTATGAAATATATACTGAAGGATAAGGAAATGCCTCCAGTAAAATCAAAGAAAGCTAATGAATTCAAACCATTAGAAAAACCTGAGAAGAATCCTAAGCCAAGCATGATTTTTCTCGAACCTTCTACTAGTTTGACTAGTATCAGGTATGAAAAATCAAAGCACTTGGTAGCAAGAGATGTCAAAATGATGAGCATTTTTGGGAAAAGGAAAGGAGTACAACTCCTAAATGCTAAAGAATTCAAATACAATGAAATCGAACAGGAGATAAAAAACTCATCAATTCCAAATTTAGATTTTAAACAAATCTACAAAAGGGGAAAGTTTGAATTGATGGATAGCCATCATTTCAAATTATTGGAATTTACAACCCCCTCGACAACAGGAGAAACAGATCTCTTGATGATCACTCCTAAAGAAGTTGCCCGAGCAAGAACAAAGAATTACCAATGCATATTGGAGCAGTCCAAGTTGGCATAAAACTTCTTGCCCAATAAGACATAAATTGTTCAGTTCTATGTGTCTTACAGGACAATAGACTAACAGATTTTCAAGCCAGCCTGTTGGGAACACTTGAAGCATCCCTATGCAATCAAGTAGCATATTTCAACTGCTTCCCAAACTTCTCAACCAGCTTGAAAGATGCAACTCACTGTCTAAGACTGAGAGTCAAGATAGATGGCATATCAATGAAGAAAGATATGCAAGAACTCGCAATAGTATACAGAATATACTATAAATTGATAAGTACCACAGTAGAACCTAAGACAATGATATCAAATATCCCAGATCTTACTACTGGATTCCTCACCAGTCAGAAGAACCATTCACAACAGATTCACAAGGTTACTTGAATAAAGTAACTTTTCCTATTGAATGGAAATTATATGGTCCGAAGAAATCTCCAGAAAATGCCAAAGCAGCAATCTATGAAAGCAGAAAGACTGGACATATCAGTCTAAAAATTTGACGATCACAGAAAAAGTGACGTCTGTCCTGAAAATGTCAGGATAAACAAAAATCTTCTCAGAAAAAGCTACAGCACTAGAGAGGCTAGTGTTAGTGGTACTAAATACTCTGAAGAACCATCAGAGTCTATTACTGAAGAAGAACTAGAAGCTGATCTAAGCAGACCAGTTAATATGCTTAGAGCAGAAAAGCTCTATGAACTCTATGATGAAGCAGAATCTTGCGAAAATCTTGAACGATTAAAAAAACTAATCGAAGAGATGAAAAATTTCAAAATAAGAAAGGTAAGAAAAATCCTTCCTTATCAAGATATAGAAATGGAAGACGGAGAAAGCTCCAATTCCAAAACTTTCATCATCAAAGGAAATGGAAAACTGAAACTCCCTGTACAGAAAGCTCTTTCGGGCAGAAAAGAATAGAGAAATTCTCAAAGATTTATTCCAGAGGACAATATGCCTAGAGTGCCAATCACGAATTATGGCATCTGGCTAAATCTAGACAAAGCTCTTGATAAAAGAAAAGCAATTGACCAATAGGTAGATAGCCTGATGATGGCCTCTGCTCTTACCCTTGGGAAATTTGAAGCACCAGATTTGCAGGTGTACTATGAAACTACTTTCACCGGAGTAGCCAAAAAGTACTATCTGTCTTTTAAAGAGACTGCCAGAAGAAGAGACTGGCTAGAAGAGATAAAGAATTCAAAATCTCCAAATGATTTAGCAGTACCCCTGTACGATCAATTATGTGGAGATCTCTCAAATCTGAGTGAAAAGGCTAAAGAAACAGCTAAATCAAATATCTATGCACTCAAAATTTGTGACATGAGATATTTTGAAGAATACTTGAATGAATTTCAAGAATATTATTGCACGATAGGTGAACTAGAGAATACTTATCTAGTCAACCTGTTGCACAGAAAACTCCTTGAACCATGGAGAACATTTGTGAGAGAAAGTGTGAGCCCTCGAAAATTTTGTTTAATCTTTGAAGGTAATTCACTACATGAGAAAATAGCAAAAGCGAGGAATTTCATTGTGACAACTCAAAATTTGTCACAAATGCTTGGAAAATACGAGGAAATTTCAGTTATCGCACATGATCCCATCAGCGACAACCAATTTGTCACATAAAGTAGGAATTTGCAAGAAATGGACAGTTGTCGCCCATATGACA
This sequence comes from Rosa multiflora, assembly GCA_002564525.1. Lineage (NCBI taxonomy): Eukaryota > Viridiplantae > Streptophyta > Magnoliopsida > Rosales > Rosaceae > Rosa > Rosa multiflora. The sequence goes on from BDJD01000531.1 coordinate 50,908, forward strand.
TTATGCGACACCCAATTCCTCGCAAAATATCAATTCAGTGACAATTTCTACCAATTGTCGGCTAATGTTTATGTGACAACTTTAACTTCCTCGCAAAAGATTAATTAGGCGACGACTTTTGTGAATTGTAGCTTAATGTTTATGTGATAACTAGATTTCTGTCACTGAATACTGATTTAGTGACCACTTCTGTGAGTTGTCGGTTAATGATTATGTGACAACCTTACCTTCCTCACTGAAAATCAATTTGGTGACAACTTGATTTGGTTGTCGCTTAATATTTATGTGACAATTTGAATTTTCTCTCTGAAAATCAATTTGGCGACAACTTTAATGGGTTGTCGCTTAATGTTTATGAGACAATTTGAATTTCCTCACTGAAAATAAATTAGGCTACAACTTCTACTAGTTGTCGATTAATGTATATGTGACAACTTTAATTTTCTCACAAAAGTTCAATAAGGTGACGACTTTTACAAGTTGTCGCTTGATGATTACGTGACAACTTGAAGCTCCTCGCTGAAAATCAATTAGGCGACAACTTTTACGAGTTGTCGGTTAATGTTAATGTGACAAATTTAATTTTCTCACAAAAGACCAATTAGGCGACGAGCTCAACGGGTTGTCGCTTAATGTTTATGTGACAACTTAAAATTCATCGCTAAAAACTAATTAGGCGACAACTTCTATTAGTGGACGGTTAATGTTTAATGTGACAACTTAAATTTTCTTGCAAACGACCAATTAAGTGAGGACTTGTACAAGTTGTTGCTTAATGTTTGTATGATAACTTGAACTTCCTCGCTGAAAATCAATTAGACGACCACTTGTACGAGTTGTCGGTTAATGTTTATGTGACAACTTTAATTTTCTCACAAAAAAAAACAATTAGGCAACCACTTTTACGGGTTGTTGCTTAGTTATTATGTGACAAGGTTAACTTAGGGTCTGAAAACCAATTAGGCGACGGTTTATACCAATTGTCATTTATTTTTTGTGCAACTACTCGCTTATCGTTTGAATTTTCTTGTTTGACATGAAATTTTTTAAGGCATATTTGGGTGAGATGAAATCCCTTTGAAGCGAATTTAGATGAGGTGGATCTTCTCAAGGCGGATTTTAGGGAGGTAAAATCCCATGAAGACGAATCTGGGTAAGATGAAACCTCTCAAGGTTAATATGGGTGAGATGAAACCTCTCAAGGTGAATCTGGGTGAGGCAAAATTCCCCCAAGGCGGATTTGAGTGGGCTGAAATTCACTCAAGGCGAATCTGGATGAGATGAAACATCTCAAGGTGAATCTGGGTGAGGCAAAATTCCCTCAAGGTGGATTTGAGTGAGGTGAAATTCGCTCAAGGCAAATCTGGATGAGATGAAACCTCTCAAGGTGAATCTGGGTGAGGCAAAATTCCCTCAAGGCAGATTTGAGTGAGGTGAAATTCACTCGAGGTGAATCTGAATGAGGTAAAACCTCTTGAGGCAAATCTGATTGGGTGAAACCTCTCATTTGGGTGAGGCAAAATTTCCTCAAGGTAAATCTGTTTGAGGCAAAATATAGGTGAGGAATCTAAGTAAGGAAAAACTCTTCAACACTAATCTAAATGATACTGATAAATTGAATATCTTAAAAGAAAATTATTTTCCAAAATATCTTTGATAATACTCCTAATATTCCCGATATCTTCATTTTTCAAACTTCTAAGAGATATGTATAAACCTAGGAAGAGTGCCCCCGCGCTTTGCTGTGGGAATTACTGTTATATGTTACTGGGATAACATTGCATAGTAGAACGTTTCTGTTCAACGTGTTGCGTGATAGGGTATTCCGCGTGAATTGTTTACAAGTAACACTTGAGAAATTCTTACACTAAAGTGTTGGTCATTTAGTTGTGGAAACAAGGTTGATAAGTGGATTTACCACTGCTTTGCAATATGTTGTTATTGAGATTAGTGGGTGACTAAGTGTTAGTCCCCGATTTGAATTATTCAGAAAGGCTGAAATGACAATGTCTTTGTCTATGGCATTCAGCTCAGAGGAGTTGGATGAGACTATGAAATCAAATGCATGCGTGTACACACACAATGTGATTGAGGAAAATTGCAATCTGCGAAAAACAGATGGTTATAGGGTTTGATGAGGTCGTCCCCGTAAGAGAAGTAAGATGTACCATGTGAAAGGTAAAGGTTCAAAAAATATCAGAGGAAGGTAACACTATGTCTGGTGCACACTCGAGTCCGAGGCGAAAAGAAGTAACCTCTCTCATTCATGTATTGGGCAAATTTCAGGGACGGAATTTGTTTTAAGGGGGGTAGAGTGTGAGCCCCCGAAAATTTTATTTAATCTTTGAAGGTAATTTTTCGCTAGGTGATTTAAGTGAAGAAATTGACCTTGGAAGATCAATTTGGTGTCGAGACTTTGATTTGGGCCCTATAATTCAAGTTGGGGCCAGAGTCCTTCATTTTGGTTCCAGAAGGTTACAGAAGTTTAGTGAGGCGACATTTTGTTGAATTTTCGATGACGATAAGTTGAGTTGTAACAAAGTTTTGGATTTTGGATTTTGGATTTTTACGAGATTGAGAAATAACTTAGAAAGTTTCCGACGAAAAGCAAATAAAAGAAAAGCTACGAGCCCAAAACCGAAAGCAATTAGCTAGAAGAGTTTCGTAATTCTTGCAAGGGCAAAATGGACATTTTACACACACAAGTATAAGTAGGAAAGTGAGAAAACCCTACCATCATTTTCTCATCCCTCTCCTTTGCAGCCGCGTCCTCTCTCTCTCTCCCCCGACCTCTCGCTCCCTCTCTCTTCTTCGTCCCTCTGCCAACACCGGAGACTCCATCTCCGGCCACCATCTTAACACACCACCTCCACCAATCGACCCAGAGTACAAATCCGATCAAAGCCCAGCCATTCCGCCATCGATCGAAAACTCCTAACCACCACATGCATGCCCGGACAGCTATGACGCCACTGCCCTCCTCATTCGTCAATTTTGGGCCACCACCTTTCGTCACTACTACCACCAGTCGAACCACAATCCAAATCCAACCTAAACCAGAGCCCAGCACCATCATGCATCGTCTTCAACCTCTTCACGCGACCACCAAAAACCCCGACACCACTGCCCTTCCTCCTCCGTCGATTTCCGACCATCACCTCGCCACAACGACGTCGTCGCCTGACTCAGCAAGCAACGAAGAGCAAACCCAGAAGGTTACAGAAGTTTAGTGAGGCGACATTTTGTTGAATTTTCGATGACAATAAGTTGAGTTGTAACAAAGTTTTGGATTTTGGATTTTTACGAGATTGAGAAATAACTTAGAAAGTTTCCGACGAAAAGCAAATAAAAGAAAAGCTACGAGCCCAAAACCGAAAGCAATTAGCTAGAAGAGTTTCGTAATTCTTGCAAGGGCAAAATGGACATTTTACACACACAAGTATAAGTAGGAAAGTGAGAAAACCCTACCATCATTTTCTCATCCCTCTCCTTTGCAGCCGCGTCCTCTCTCTCTCTCCCCCGACCTCTCGCTCCCTCTCTCTTCTTCGTCCCTCTGCCAACACCGGAGACTCCATCTCCGGCCACCATCTTAACACACCACCTCCACCAATCGACCCAGAGTACAAATCCGATCAAAGCCCAGCCATTCCGCCATCGATCGAAAACTCCTAACCACCACATGCATGCCCGGACAGCTATGACGCCACTGCCCTCCTCATTCGTCAATTTTGGGCCACCACCTTTCGTCACTACTACCACCAGTCGAACCACAATCCAAATCCAACCTAAACCAGAGCCCAGCACCATCATGCATCGTCTTCAACCTCTTCACGCGACCACCAAAAACCCCGACACCACTGCCCTTCCTCCTCCGTCGATTTCCGACCATCACCTCGCCACAACGACGTCGTCGCCTGACTCAGCAAGCAACGAAGAGCAAAACCCAGAAGTTTCGCCACCCACCGAAGCCGGACAAGGCTGCACGAGCGCCGCCGGAATCTCTTCTTCTGTTGAGATCGATTCACTGTTCTCCGGCCTCGCCTGAGCGACACCACCTCCAGAAATAGGTTCAACGTCGAGTCAATCACCAAAACCCCCAAATCTCGACCTCTAGCTCTGGCCAGAACCACCACACCAGCCGCCGCTTGCGCGTGAGCCACTACACCTCCGCCGCTCGTGATGCCATACTCCCAGGTCATCACAATTAGGTAATTGTCGTACCCTTCTTTTCGATTAAACATCCAATTTTGATGTGGACTGAAAACCCTAATTTTGGATTGTTTAATTTGGAGGACTTTGAGGTCTGTGAGGTTTTGGATTTCTGCGTTTCTGGAAGTTTTGGGGAAGGAGAAGACTGCTGGGTCAGTTTCAATTGAAACTGGAAAAGGTAAGAGCCATGTACAGGTTCTGTTTTGGGATATCGAAATGGTCAAGGTTTGGTTATTAATGATCCGGTAATTGTTAGGTGTTTACACGACTATGGGTGGTAGATTGCAGCAATTGGAATTAGCTCTCAGTTTGGAAAAGAAGAATTGGTAAGGGTCCGGGTTTTGAATCTGCTGTTTTGTGAAAATATTGTGGTTGTAATCTGTTGTTTGATAGATGGATGAGTGTGGTTAATGTGTGAAATTATTGGTAGAAGATATGTGACTCGGTTAAGTTTTGGTGTTGTGACTCACGATTGAAATTGTAGAAATGGGTAATAAGAGTAAGTTAATTGTGAGTTGTTGAGCATGATGTTGAATGGTTGGAAAATGGATAAAATGAAGGTAAATTTAAAGTGACATTTTGGGTCAAAGGCTCAAACAGTTTGGAAATTGAGTGGATCAATTTTACAACGTAAACTAAATGTTGTGATTGATGTTAATATTGAGAAGCTATTGATAAAGAAAATGGTGGTTTTCATATGCTTAAGTTAGTCTATTAAAGTTAAGGAAACAAAAACAATGAAAGTATTCTCTTAGTTATCATATCCCGGAATGAACTTAATAAACAAAATCATTCGGGAATGGTAGTTGTGCTTTATTTTCTTAAAGTAAAAGTGCTAAACAAAAGAAGGTGAAAGTGCCAAAGTATGATCACCATATCCCGAGTGATTCAAATGCTACATCGATCATTTGGATTATTTAGGGAATGGTAAGAGTAATTGTTACTAAAGGAAAGGAAGGGTAGACAGTATATTTAACCCGAACCATATTATTGAAAGAGGTATGATCACCATATCCCAAATGAGCTTACTAGTCTAAGTGAGTTGTTCGGGAATGGTTTTTGATAATTATCGTTCATGGGTTATTTGGTGAATTTTAAAGTGAGTTATAAATGGATTACTTATCGGATACAATTTTTGTTAAGGGACTCAAGCGTGTGCACATGAAATTGGAAGAAGTATCGAAAGTCGGAAATAAAGCTAAGTTTGGGCGAGCACTCCAATTCCAGGTAGGGTGAGCTGTCATTTCCTTGTTAGAGGTTTTTCAGTATATGTGGAATGCTATTCTAAGATAGTATGTTGCCTGTAAGAACATTTTTGGTTGTTCATTAGTCGATGCCTCGTGATACATGTGTTTTCAGAACTGATAATTTCTACTTACGAAAACCGAGGCTAGACTTGCATGTTGAGATACTGTACCCTTGTATGTTTATACTTGTGACCTGAAAGTGAATGGGACCTAAATGGGTAGATTCCTAGGGATCCCATGGTGTCAATAACCATGAACCTCCGGAGGGGGCCGTGCTCCTATGTTTGTCGAGGAAGAGTGAGTACAGACAGTGAACCAGTCATAGGAGACTCAGGGCCAGGAAATGGATACTTTCGCTACTTGTAGTCACCAGGACTACATAGTAGTTGGACGGTTCTCGAAGGATGACGAACCAGGTCGGTCACCGATTTATTTTAGTTTAGCCTGCAGGTAAGTATCTCGGAGCTCCAAGTTGTGTGAAGCACACTGCATATGTTTTATAAAAGAAATAAATATTTGTGGTTGTCTCTTTTAAAGTATTTTCGATAAACGTGCACAATATTATGTAGTAAATATTTTCGATTATTATTTTTTTTTTTTCAAACCTAGCATGGTTGGGTCGGCCCCTACTGGGCATGCGAGGACGAAAGCTCACCCCTACAACAGTGTGCAGGTTTCGAGGATGTGGTCGGGGAGCATATAGAGGAGGCACATGCCGGGCTTGGCGTATTCTTCTTTGACTTTATCAAGAAATGGTTTTGGTCCTTTATCGGATTTTGAAGTAACTTGTTTATTTATTTTCTCACTAATTTATTTGTTTATTTATTTCCTATCGTTTACAATATATATATATATATATATATATTCCGGGAGACCCGTAACCCTGGGGCGCGTCTCCCATGCTTGTAGTTACTTAGTGTTTTGTTTTATTTTCCAAATTGGGCTCCGATTGCAAGCCCAAAACTCTTAGCCCATTTCAAATTCCGCATTTGAAACTGTGTTGTTTGGTTGCTAGAACGACTTGTCCAAGAAAGTGTTTTGTAAACCAACAGTCTGAACCCAAAAGGCCTTATGATTTCGGGTTGATGAGTTATCAGGATGTCATTCATGACATGTCAGTTCCTCATTGGCTCGAAGTCGCGGCGCGGTGGGACCCCCTTCTCGGGTCACCACAGAAAGCATAGCTGAAAAACCAATTGAAAGATTTTTAGTTGGAGGAATTGCCGACAGAATTAGGCAATTACTGAAAGAACAATGCAAAGCAAATCTTAGAGCCAAAATGGCCAAGAAGCAACTCAAAGGAGTTGAAAATTTCTGTTATGGAATACTGGATATGCCAACCAACTAGGGATGTCATGAATCCAAGTTCCACAGAAAAAGAAAAGAAAAATATTACTCAAAAAAATTCAGAACGAGTAATAAGAAAAAAGATTGGAAATTTAAGAAAAGTTCTAATTTCAAGAAACGACAAGATGAAGATCCAAAAAAGAGATTCTTCAAGAAAAAGAAGAATCATCAAACCAACCATCAGAATAAACAACCAACCAAGAAAGCCACTTGCCGATGCTGGTTAGGCAAAGCTGAAGGGCACTATGCTAATGAATGCCCAGAAAAGGGTAAAAGATCTATGAAATCTCTATTTGAATAATACGAGCCTATAATAGAAACAACAAACATGAAGGGTTACGAAATAGCCTATTCTGATGAAGAAGATGACGACAAGACAGTTTACTCCGCCTGATCTAAAGGAGAATCATCTGATTCTGAAATAGATTCTGAAGTAGAATACTTAGAATCTAGACAGATGAATGTTCTTAGAGTAAAAAATTGGGAACAAAGTAAGACAGAATCAATGACGTCTTCTTATCAGGTGAACCCTGGTACATTCGTTTGTGATTACTGCCTATGCCACGAAAAGAGTGGATTTCCTATGTTTTGTGAAGAGTCAAAAAAGATTTATCACAAAGAATGCTTCATAGCTGAAGCAAGAAGAAAAACCAAGAATGGCCTTACCAGCCAATTGGTAGAACAAGAATATGAATAATATTTCTCTGAGCAAAAAGAGAAAGAAATAGAAACTTTGTTCCAAGAAATTGTGAAACCCTCTTCCTCAATACTAAAGGAAGAAAAAATCGATGAAGAAAGAATCGAGGAAAATATAGAACTGGTTGAACCACCAGAAAATGTTCCAGAAAAATGAAAATCATTCATACCTCAGGAACAAGCGCAAGAAAATGAGCTTCAACAATCGAAAAGCGTCTCTACATGTAGATACAGCAACTACATAGAGATTGGATTGAAATTCTCTGATCACAGAAAATATCATCTACATGCATTTGTAGATAATGGATTAGGATTTACAGTTGCAAAGAGATTTATAATTCCAGAAGAACTTTGGAAATCAGATAAGAAAAGAATAGAATAGCTACTGGAGTCCAGTTTGATGGAAGCCAGCTAACCATGAACAAGGTAGCTAGAAATGTTCACATCACCATTGGTGGAGAAACATTTGTTATCAACACTCTTTGGCAATCAGAAGGCCAAGGATCTGATTTCTTATTGGGAAATGATTTTATCCTCCAACAAAGATTTATTCAAAATAAGGAAGTGATAGGCTTCAAAAAAGGAGAACGGGTGTTCTGGGCAGATCGGCTTACGCAAGAAAAAAGTGTTGTAGGTCCACACATTACTGCTCAATATCAGAGATTGCAACAGAATAGTGGTGATCATAAGCCCTATAAACCCAAATTTGAACTTGTGCTTCAAATCAAGCAAGAGCAAGAGTTGCTTATCGAAAATTCTTCTTCTTCTTCTTCTGAAGAAGAAACAACTAGCGAAGAAGAATAAACTATTTTCATCCATGAGCATAATCTCAAGCACTTTCAGAATAAGCTTGAGTCTCAAAAAATTCCTACTCTTGATAAAATCAAGAAAATGCTCGAACAGAATATTAATGTCGACCCTCAGAAATTCTGGGAAAAAGACCCAGTGGTTTGTGAATTGAAATTACATGATATGGACGCCATCTGTCATGTCAAAGCGATTCCTCAGTACAAAGAGGAAGACCAAAAAGAATTTAGAAAAGATATTGAAAACCTCATGAACAAGAGGTTAATTCAACCATCCACTAGCCCTCATCATGCCCCAGCTTTCTACGTGAGGAATCATGCAGAAAATCTCAGAGGAAAATCTAGAATGGTAATTGACTACAGAGATGTCAATAAAAAGACCGTTAAAGATGGCTATCAAATTGCTTAAGTAAGAGTACTGATCATCCGGCTCAGATGAGCTAAAGTCTTTTCAAAATTCGATGCAAAGTCGGTTTCTGGCAAGTCAAGATGCATCCAGATAATGTTCCTCTCACTGCATTTGGAACACCACAAGGACATTACGAATGGTTAGTAATGCCCTTTGGCCTAAAAGAAGCCCCTTCAATTTTCCAGAGAAAGATGGATGACATCTTGAAACATGTTGCTGAATTCTGAATTGTCTACATTGATGACATTTTTGTCTTCTCCAAAAACAAAGAAGAACACATGAAACACCTCCATGAGGTCGTAAAGCTGATAGTTCAGCATGGAATCATTTTAGGAGAGAATAAAATCTTCTTTATCCTAGATGAAGTCGATTTCCTTGGAATAAACATCAAGAATGGAGTGATAAAACTCCAACCACACATCCTTGAGAAAATCTGGAAATTCCCATAAAAAATTCTTGATGCTAAGAGTCTAGAGAGATTCTTAGGAGTTATCAACTATGGAAGGGATTTCATTCCCAAAATATCAGGACTAACAGCAATGTTATCTGCTAAAACAAGTTCCAAAAGAAAATGGAACTTCACAGAAGATGATGAAAAGATTGCGAAGCAGATAAAAGCTCTCTGCAAAAATCTTTCTCCTCTCCAACAACCAGAAGAAAATGATGAAATCATTCTCCAAACAGATGCTAATGATAATTACTGGTCTGGTGTTGTTCTGGCAAAAACGCCTGGAACTAACATTGAGAAGATCTATAAATTTTGTAGTGGCAAGTTCAGCCCTGCAGAATAGAATTATTCTACAGGAGAAAAAGAAATTTTGGTTGTCAAAAAAATGATTTTAAATTCTCCAACTTTTCTTGGAAAAACATTTACTGTACGCACCGATTGTGTAAGAGTAAAAAATTTTAAACTTGACAAAGCTGCTGATAGAGGAAGAATAGCAAACTGGCAATTATTTCTTAACCAATATGATTATAATGTTGAGTTAATTGCAAGAAACAAGAACTATCTTCCAGACCCCCTAACCAGAGAAATGACAATGTTCAGCCGAAAAGAAGACGACGAAAGTCGCAATCCCAGAAACAGAAGAACTGGGAAAGAACATGAAACTGCTGAGGATCCTAAAGAAAAAATCCTCAAAAGATTTCTACTAGGTCCAAAAGGACTAGCCACAACTGATCAATCCCAGGGTAAAGGATTGGCTAGCTCGTCTCAAACGGCAGACGGTAAAGGCTCATCAAGACCGTTGAAGGCTGTTGCTTTGCCAAAAACTAAATCTACTCCAAATGGAGTTATAAATGTTTTTAATTACGAACTAAAAACCTTTGTTGATCTTGTGTTCAGAATTGGCAGGAGGCTAGCATACCATCAGACGGCAATTCTAGATAACCTCTTACTCGCCTTTCAGGAAAGAAACAGTGGCATCATGTTCCCAGCTCTGTTCGCATTAGCTGAAGAACTCCATGAAAATGCTAGACCACAGCTTGAAGAAGTTTATGAAAATACACAGCAGAGTGCTGTCCAGAATAAGAAAATCCAGTATCTTGAAGATCCTGAGAGTGCTAGAATTCCTATTATAGCACTGAAAGAATCAAAGTGGTTCGAATTTCATAATCTTATTGGGAATAAGAATTCTGAATCATGTCTGCCCCCCCCCCCACTCTCTTCACTGTCCCTGGACCTTATGTTGGAAGATATGTAGTCAATGTTCAGAGTGAACATCCTCAAGAACACAAGTTTTGGCTTGTTGAAAATGGTTTTTTCCACAATCTCTGGACTAAAACAAATGATGATCTCAAGGGTTTGCCACCCCTCATAGTCAATACAGTCAAGAACGTCAGAAAAAATCATTGTATCCTCATACTGAAATTCAGATCTACTCCTCCAGAGTGGATTGAGAAGACTAATGGAGAAGTTGATTATATTTCTCCATATCATTATGTGAGAATTATTCAAGGAAATTATCTTCACCCTGCATGTATTGGATACAATGGCCAACCAAACTCTAGCATTCCTTGGATGAAGGCCATGGCACTCGAATATATCAAAAAGATCATCGAAAAAGATACAGAAAATACATTCCTGGCAGCAGGAGAAAAAATCATTATTACTGCATACGATCATCCTAATGTTATCAGCAGTGACCTCTTCCTATCTCTCAAGAGAAAAGAGATAGACTCCAAGTTAGCATGTTTTCAGTAGATCGAGAAGATTGAAAATGACAACCACTACAAGATGTATGAAGATACTAACATGGAAGAAAATGGAACTAAAACCAGGATGGAAAACAGCTATTTTGTCCATGGCTACAATTATGAAACGGACGAAAACATGTGAAGTAAAAGGTGTAAAAAGCACCGAAAGCAACTTTGGTAGTTTCCCTAAAGATGCTTTTGCTTTTCAAAAAGAGAAGGTGAAAAACATTTCACCTGAAAGAATCTGCTTTTCGCTGTCTGACCTCAATTATCTAGAGCACTCACGAGAGCAGAAAAGGATGGAGCTGTCCTGTACATTTTCCATGTACATTTTTATGTTTTGAATTCTAGTTTGAGTTCCGCTCCCTATATAAGGAGCCTTAAATTCAGTTTGTAAGCATTAGAAAATTTTCATATTAGTTCTAGATCAGAAAATTGACAAGTAGATCTTCTCTCAAGAAGTAAGAAAGCCAAAAGTAGGAGTGTTTTCTTTCCTTCCCGTCTAGTGTGAAGTGTGCTTTTACTTCAAGTAAGTGTTTATGAGCTCTACTATGACTAACTAAACAGCTTTTAGCTGTTTACCTAAGTGTGAGGCTTTTGATTTTTAACTGTATTCATGTTTGTATAAATAAATTCTGTGTGAGCCTTGTACACTGTCATAATATTTGTTTGTTTTTTGTTTCTGCAATTTTATTTGATTATCTTACCATTCATCATGCTAAAGATTATTTTTCTAAAGCCTAGAACAGCAGTGATTCTGCCCTGAAAAGTAACTGTTTAGACAAGAAAGTCGTTAAGTGAAAATGTGGCATGTTGAAGGCTAGATCTGTGCTTTAGGATTGTTTTTGCTAGCTTGATGCTTGAAGATAGATAAAAAAGATAAAAGTAGAAAAGAAAGAAGGGACACGTGTAAATTTCTTAGAATGACATTCTAAAACCTGGTCAAGAGGTGCTAACCACACCTGATCAGCCAAGTACTATCCCCTTTTATATACACTAATTAGTCAAAGTCACTTTTAGATTATGAGTGTCGAAACGCAGCGTTTAGACTAAAGCAATGATGCAATTATGCGGAAAACACAAAAAAAGATAGATATAGTAATTATTCTATAAAAAAAAATAATAGATATAGTAGCACGTCAGTGCACTAAATCCTCCTAGAGGACTTATGAATGTGATCCATCCGATCATTTACGTACACTCGGTGATTCTAGCTCAGAGATGATGTTGATTTTTCATACACTATTGGCTTGTTTTTCTTCAAATAAGTCACACACTACTGGTTGCTTTGCTCTCTCTGGCATTGCAATGGACGTGTCCTCACTAAAATTAAAAAGTAAATCCACTTTTTAGACACATCTTTTATAGCTCTTTATGGAGCTATCATGTACCAATCTTCTTCTTTCTTTGGTCATTCATTTATTATCTTTGAAGAATATAATTTTTCCGAGCTAGGATTGGACAAGTGAATATGCAAGGCATGTATGATAAAAATGTACGTGTAGATATTAGTTATTACTCTTTTTTTTAGAATAAGATATTAGTTATTACGTGGTCGGGAAATAAGGGCGTTTGGATGTTTATGGGTAACAGAAATGGTGGAGTAGATTTCACTCTTGATAATGATGAAGAAGTTGAAGCAAACTGTTAGTTGGATATTTGGCTCTATGCCTCTATGTATCAAATCCCAACCATGCATTGATAGAGTGACAAGCACCCCACCATGTGCATGGTCTGCCCAAATTTGGTTTCGAGGCTAATTTTTGGTTGAACCATCCTTGTATATATATCATATACAAGTACGTACCCACCACCATGCCCAACTTCCCTAAACCCTCACCTTCACTCGTGTATTAAATTTAACACAGAAGAAAAACACCCAAGGATTTGCTCCTTCGAAGTACAAATTGGTTTAGTTTAGTTCAGTTTGGGGGAGATGGATTGATAGAATGCGAGAGATGGATGAATACAGAAACTATGGGACGTCATAGATATTTTACCAGAATTGTGGGACCTCGTAATAGGACAGGTCCTAATTTGAAGATTGTAGGATAATGATAACCACTTGATCCATCACTTTCTTCTTTGATTTGCGTTTAGTATAGACAATATACCTTTTTCTACATGTATAAATCCAACTTTGAAAGGGGTAATTGTGAACCTGGTATTTGTAATTCATAACAAACTTTACTTGATGGAGTTAATTGAGATGTTAAATATAATCCTTTCCAAAAGAATAAAATTGAATATAAATATGAACGACATTAACAGTTGGTGAGGATGTTGGATTTGCTTTGTATTTTGGTGTCATATTGACATAGCTTTTTGGAAGGGTGGCAAACTACGTTACCGACGTTGCATAGTTGTGTTGGTGGATGGGTGCGTTTTTTGGTGGAACGATGGTCTAGAACTTGGAGGTCCGCCTCGATGTAATTCGCGGATCGGCGGGTTTGCTAGTTGTGAGGCTTGATGGTTGTAAACAGATGGTTTTTCATAGTAGCCGCGTTGTTTCTGATCCTAACACTCAGTTGATTGAGAACTAGTATTTAGATGCGATAGTTGTGTTTTTGTTATAAAAGATTATGTAAATTCATTCATCATTATGATTCAATCTAGATCTAGAATATTAGTCTGATCGAGTTTTTCGTTCAAAATTAAACTAAATTTTCGTCATTTGTTGAAATATCTCACCTCCTATTTTCACTGAGAAAATTCATGAATCTTCGGTTATTTACTTCCTATTTTTAGGTGGTCGAGTTACTTAAATTTTTGGGCATGTCATTTGTATTATGAAATCAGCTACAAAGGACCTACCCAATCATAAAATTCTAATTTTTCTATATAAAAAATATTATTTTGTTAGTGTCTCAAAGTACCAATACCACCACTAAACATATATTTAAATGACTCGCTTCTCTTTTCCATTCAATTTCGTTTAGACATATCTTAAGAGAATTGAACTTTGTAGCAGATGTAATAACAAATCTAGGATATAAGTCTCATGATGTAGTAACTTGGACCAATATGGTCTCAAAAGAAGCCTCTTTGGCCTTGTTGTTTGACATTGTAAACTTTGATTACTTTAGAGATTTTAATTTATATTTTTTTTTATTCTAAAAAAAAAAACATATATCTATACTTTTTTTTAATAGATATCTATACTATTATTATTATTTTTTTTAAAAGATATCTATACTATTATTAAGAGAAGAGAGTTTGTCAACCAAAAAAGAAAAATTTTACTAAAATATCCCTCAAATATTAAAAACATTTAAATTGAAATATCTGAGAAAAACAAAATAATCAATTCACAAATAAAAGAAAAACAAAAAAAAATCAAAAACTGTTGAAGGAAAACCTAATTTGTGTTTAGCCCAAACTCTAGGTTACTTGACCTAGTGGTAATAGGATTTAATTAGA
>BDJD01000531.1:65323-91435 GCA_002564525.1 Rosa multiflora
CCAGAAGAACTCCAACTCCAGTTCTTGTAAATCTCCCACTCCTCCTTTCTCTGTCTTCCTCCTCCTCAGAATGCCGAGCACGCTAGGAAGGAACTTAAATCTCTGCTTCACAAAGATCAAACGGCCACTGTTGACTCTCCAATCCCCTCCCGTCGACGATCACCGTTCTTTACCAACAACTACCTCCACCGCCACCGCGTCCGGCTCCACCGCCACGTCATCCTTGACTCTGATAAAAAACTTCAACTCCCTCTACGACGGAGACCACGCCTTCTTCGACTCCGCCACCACCTCCTGCTCCATCAAGTCCTCCGATCTTTCCACCTCCGAAACCGAAAACGACACCGACACCGCCGCCGACTTCGCCACCGTCTTCGCCTCCCAGCGGTTCTTCTTTTCCTCCCCGGGCCGCTCTAACTCCATTGTCGACCAGTCCTCCTCCTCCTCCACGTCGTCTTCCTCGGACCTCCACGCGCCCTTCAAGCACAACAGCGTGGCGGTGCCCACGTACTCGCCTGACCCCTACCTCGACTTCCGGCGCTCCATGCAGGAGATGGTAGAGGCGCGCGAGCACCAGACCGAGGACGAGAGCGTGAAGGTCAAATCTAACTGGGAGTTCCTGCATGAGCTGCTCTTGTGTTATCTCGCGCTCAACCCTAAGAGCACTCACAAGTTCATCATCGGCGCATTTTCCGATCTCCTTGTCAGCCTCCTCCCCTCCCCCAAAGATCCCGACTTCACCGCCGGGGTCTGCGAGATTTCCCGGTGCAGTTAAATCATGTGTGTTATTATGGAGCAGTAAAATGTAATACATTATGAGATCAACTTTATTCTTGTTATGAATCACATCAAGCTTGTGACCTTGTCCTTCATCTTCATCTTCTCTGGTCCTTGTTTCTATCTATGCATATATGGTTCTGACTTCTGAGTAGTTCATTTCAGGTTCAATATTATATGTTAGATTTTGTTGGGAAAATGAAAAATGGCAGTGTGTAGCACTGTAGCTTATAACAAGGCTACTTAGCCGAGGCAGGCTGCAGGCTAGTTTGCGAAAGTGCAGGAAGTACAACCTCCTCCAATTATGATTCATGTTTTTTGTAGCATGGGAAAAGTGGCAATAATGGAACTTTTTAGCCTTACAAGTGGGGTTGGTCTAACGTTAACATGTGAAGTGGTGTACTTGTGCATTAGTACTCGATCACAAGATTAGAACCTAGTTACACATTCTAAGTATGCTGATAATGAGAGTTCAATGCCTAACAACTACTACGTTAGGTTAGACCAAAGAAGCCCTTGTAGATGACTTTTCCGGTGTATACTCCGATCCAGTTGTCGTTAATCGTTATATCAAGAAAGTCTTTGATGAGACTATTATGTCATGTATCGATATAGGGTGAATTCGGTGTTGTATAAGATGCAACAAGCTGACGTGGTGTATAAGATGTAACTAGCTAACGCATAACGCGACAAACCGTTATCGGGGCCGCTAGTCGGTTGGAGCTATCGCCTCTGCTCTACCATGGAAAACTGAAAACCATACATTTACCATGTTATTAGTAACTGATATGAATAAATTAACATAGCAGCTCACTTAAGATTATTCCTTCTTTTCTTTTTTTTTGGTCTCGGATTATCTAGCTACTTACATTTGATTTATGAAATGATGATTTTTTAAAGTAAATTATTTCATGAATTACAAGCAAAAACAAATTCACTTTCAAAGTTGGGAATCAAGACAAATCCATGCTTTTCAAAATTGAAAGATAAGTTTAATTTTGTTGGAAATAAACAAACAGGTTAATGCTATTATATACACCGTGGTTTACTCTAAGCAAAGTTGATTAACTTTGAAGAAAGAAAAACGAATCCATATTTGTCCACCGCTGGAAGCTTCACACCTCCACGCCAAGACAATAAGAGCAAATTCAAAGTTTATTTAGTCCCATCAGTTAGCCGAATATCACTTCCTCTTTATCTGTGATGGATGATATGGTTCGGTTTGGACGTGGAGTCACACTCCAACTTTTCAAGTAATATCACTATTTCTTAATACAATTCACTGCCAAGTCCTAACCCATTCAGCTTCGTTGGATTTGACGTTTGACGATTTGGTTTTGCTTGGTTAGTTAGATTTGCAATGCATCCAACATGTCCCTTTTAGCTTTCTTAATTAAGAACTATAAATCCTAAACTTCAAGGGTAGTTGGGAAACCTTGTGCGCCCATTGATTCTTAATTAAGCTAGTTAGATAAGAATCCCCCAATATAAAACTCCAAATGTCTGTGATAATGGACAATAAAGGATCCTGATTTACTGGGGAGTAATAAAACAATGCAAGAACTGAGCCAATTAGCCAAATGACAAATTAGATTAAGAAACAAGATGGTGCAGTGAGAGCTCAGTGGTGGGTCTTCCCTCGTTTTTGATTGGTAAAGTCTTCGAACTCGGACAAATTATATATGAATAAGCCAGTAGTACCAAAGCAAAGAAGGCATCAGGGAATCTTGTTTTTGTCTCTAATTTATTTTTTATTTTCTTGTTCCTCAATGTGTTTCTGCAGAAGTTTGAATATTAATTGTTCAACTTGAAGGTGAGGACAGATTGGAAATCCATCATGTTAGGGTGTATAGGACGAGGCGACGAGCAATCTAATAGGTCTTGTCCATTCCACCCGACTTCTCACTCACCCCTATTCCTCAATAGTCAAAAATCAGTGTGGACTCTCCACTAGTTGATTGGCATACTGCAAATTTCCAAATCCTTTATTTCTTTGGGGCATGATATGGTGTTTTATATATTTCTTTGGGTCATGATATGGTGTCCTGTGATGTTAAATAGGGTTCCAGAAATTGAATATTTAAAGATATAAACAATTAGATCACTCAATTTTTGTGGTATGTTTTATATTATATTGAGTTATTCTAATAATTTAAGTCTTTAAAGTTTAGTTTCAATACTCCGGAGCACTATAAAACACTTAATTCTAAAAAATTAAAGTAACATAAATAATTCTCACCCAAACTACTTGACCAACGGTTAAGTCATCATCATCACTAGTTGTATATCTCCGCCATGCCATAGAAAAAGATTCATCCAACTGATGATAGGAAAGTAGATCTAGCTTGCCCTAAACCTAGGAATGAACAAGAGAGACCAGATTTTACAATTGCCTCAAGCCTTCAACCGTAACGCCTTTACTTGAATGGAATGATGGAACTCATGAATCGAAACCGTGTGAAACAAAATTGGACTGCAAGTGATTTAGATTGGTTCTATTTACAAGTGCCCGTGGATCAGAATTCAAACTAACATGATTACTAAACAATCTCAAATCATATAAACGGGGCACCTTTTTTTGTTCCTTTCTTGGCTCGAAAAGAGACCAGATTTTACAATTGCGTCACGCATGTTTGGAAACAGGGATCAAATTGAGACGTGCGATTCGTTGTTGTTCTGGGTTTAAGCTAATGTTAAAACCAAGACTGATCAGTCATATCATACTGATACTCTGATAGGAACGTTACAACAAACCATGTGTATATCAATTCCAATCACAGGACTTGGCATGTAATGAGAAAAATAAACACAAAATTACAGTGGACATGTTTTAATGGGTTAGGACTCTGTTGCAGATTGAATGTGTTGAGATAGTTGTTGTTTTGCTGATCATAGAGGGAAACCAAAATTTTCACCATATTTTTTTAATATATATATTTTTTTTATCATCAAAATTGAAAAACTTATTAATCACATAGTGGCTGAGCGCAGGACTAATGTCTTCATCAGTCGACAAGCCGGATCAGACAAGCTGACGATGCAATTCCAAAATTTTCACCATATTTTTTTAATATATATATATTTTTTATCATCAAAATTGAAAAATTTATTAATCACATAGTGGCTGAGCGCAGGACTAATGTCTTCATCAGTCGACAAGCCGGATCAGACAAGCTGACGATGCAATTAGGAAATAAACGTTGGCATTCCAATACAACTCAAGGCTTTGGTGGAATAACTTGGGACCAAGTCGTCACCTCCCCCTCATTAGTCACATGTGACAATACATGTTGATTCGCAGCATTACCAACCTCAGACAATGTTCTCCGACTGAAAGAATCCGGCATGAATGCGCGATTTGAAACCTTACCTGGGCAGAAAGATCTGTTGGAGTAGGGACTTATTGACCGCCCACAAGGGAACCTATAAAGTAGTATAAACACTAACAAAAACACAGAATACACAACACCCCAAATCGCAACCTCTTCCAATCGCCATCCATCAAACACGCAGCCACAGGCCATCGTGAAGAAGACCTTGCTGCCAACTCCTTCAGCTGGGTTAACTTACACTAGATCAGAAACCAAATTTCATCTACTAGACATCGATCCAAAGGGAAGGGTTGACATTTCATCGCATAAGGGGAGGTAGTGAGATGGCAGATTGGAGTGCAAGAGGACAATTGAAGGATCGAGGACAGAAAATGCAGAGGTTGAGGAAACATGAAACTCGGTCCCGGGGTGGGTGCTGTGCCCCAGATTCTCAAACCCATAGATCCAGATCAGGGTGATCTAGATTTGGGATTCGGAGAAGGAGAAGGGGAAGAGGGGGAGGGGGAGGACTGAAAATGTGGCAGAGGCTGAGGAAACATGAAACCCAGGGTGCTGTGCCCCAGATTTTCAAATCCATAGATTGAGATCAGGGTGACCTAGATTTGGCATTCGGAGGAGAAGGAGAATGAGAAGGGGAAGGGGGAGGACTGGTCTGAAATTTACTTTCCCACTCTGAGTGCTGGAGAGATGTGAGAGAAACGTATCATCAAGGGTTCTTTCATTTCAATACCATAGTATTCTACTTACAAAGTGGGCGATACATTTGTAATTAATGATGGGATATAGGACGAATGAATAGTAGAAAAAACAAGGTGCTTAAGATTCTGTTATAGACTAAAACATCATCATTGCAATGAAAAGAAAAATAGGAAGAGTTAACAATACAAAATGCAACCAGGAAATAATCCAGAATATGATGGTTCATAACTCAAATAATATTGCCAGATATACTAAAGCAGCAAAATTTTCAAGCTAAATATCCAGAAAGGGCCATAAGAAGGGTTAAGTGCAAGCAGATTATCGCTTCTTGGAGACACCAACGGTCTTTCCCCTGCGACCAGTAGTCTTTGTGTGCTGCCCACGTACCCGAAGGCCCCAGTAGTGACGAAGACCACGGTGGTTCCTGTCACGGTAGAAAAGAATCATCACAACACTCTATAAGCAATTCGAGAACCAGTTCAAGAAATGCAACATTATTACAGGAACAAAACACATCAAAAATAGAATTTTTCCCAATAAAGCTAGTCAGAAGCTAAAACCAAACCTGATCTTCTTCAACCGCTCGAGATCATCTCTCAGCTTCATGTCCAAAGCATTGGCAACAACTTGGGAATACCTGCCATCCTTGTAATCCTTCTTCCTGTTCAAAAACCAATCTGGAATTTTGAACTGGCGAGGATTCCCAACAATTGTCATGAGATTATCAATCTCAGCAGCAGATAGTTCACCAGCTCTGCAACGACATAACCACATCAAACCCAACATCCCAAGGTAACACGAGCTAAAATGACCAATAAAAATTCAGCTTTTTTTATTTTTTATGTATCATCACCACTACATTGCAAACAGATAGCACAACTGATACAGTTGAATTTGTATTAGAACGCATAACACATATAATGCATCGGAAATACGACTAGGAGCAACTAATCTATCGCTTAGATAACACATTCTACCATCAAATATTCTCATTGCAACTTTTCACTCCATTAAGTAGCTAACAAATTTCAGCAAAATTGGTCCGGCTTACACTAACATCAACAAATAATCGAGAAACCGGTATCCCTTTCAAACAAGAGAAACTTGTTTCTAAATATCATACACAAATCAATGAAATGAAATTGGAGAGGTATTGATGAGAAAGGTTACCTCTTGTTCATGTCGACATCGGCCTTTTTGCAGACGATATTGGCCAAACGGCGGCCAATACCTTTGATGGAGGTCATGGCAAACATGATCTTCTGCTTCCCATCGACGTTGGTGTTGAGCACACGCAGAATGTGCTGGAATTCTTCGTTGGCAACGAGCGACTGCATTTTCCGATTCCCAAACAGTTCAACAAATTAGGCAAAAACAGTTCCAAGTTCAAAATTAGCGAAGCATAGAGATAAAGATAGAGAGAGAGAGAGAATGAGAGATGACCATGGCTAGGGTTTTGGATCTTGAGGCTCTGAGCAGCTCCTTGCCTGTGTGAGAGAGCTTGAAGGCGGAAGTAGAAAACCCTAATAATATTAGCGGCTTCCACCTTTTGATAAATGCTTTATATACTCCTAGTTAAAACTGACCTCCACGGGCCAAGGTCTGACCCCATTATAAGATTTAGCCCATCCAAAATGGCCCAACTATTTTCTTTAGTTTTCGGCATCATGTTCTGCTTAGTTACACTATCTCCGGCTCTCCGCGGTTTTAATTTCAGCGATCATGGCCTTGTAAGTAACTTCAATCCAACCACCTGTGGTGGTCGAGTTGGTAAGAGCCTCCAGATATGAAATCTCACATCCAGGTTCGAATCCCGCCAATGCTGATTTGGAGTTAAATTTCAATATATTCTTAATAACCAGAGGGATATGAGGGAATGAAGCGTTTTGACTTTTGACATAACCTCCCGACACGAATTAGTCTCTATACCAATAAAACTTTTCTAGAAATTGTGTGATATCGATAAAAAAATAAAAAAATAAATAAAGACTTCAACCAGTTCTTAAAAATCTGAGGTCAAGATCGCAACATAATCTCGAATATTATGATCCATTTTGTGTTGTAAAACCCTAAACCGTAAAGCTCTAATGATTTTGACCCTTCTCATAGAAACCAAACTTACGCAGCCGTTGGGAGGGGGACTTGTTCGCCTGGAACCACCTTGTTACGGGCTTATCACAGAGATGTGATAAAGTAGGGTAAAGAGAGAAGAAAGAAAACTTCAACGAGGTACTACAGCATAAGAATGAAGTTCTGTTTCAAGTTCAAGCAATGGATAGTTTTCATATACAAAAAGCACCTAGAGGCCAAAGAAACACAGCCCTCCAAGGCGTCCAACTTCTAATCCTGCCACTGCACTAAGCTAGCAACTGTGTATGGGTAACGGAATTATATATTTACTTCCAACACTACGATGGGAATGATATGAAAACGACCAACCGAAAACTGTAGTTCTTTTCTTCTAACAATAACAAAAATGAGCTATCAATTTTTCAATAACGTTACTCTTCTGTTAGAGACTGCTACCAGAAGCCTCCTGTCAGTGTATAAACATAAGATCAACTAGCCTGGCCCTGGTTTGATAAAATTGTCACCTCTGAAGGACCAAATGAGTTACCCCCACCAGATGCACATGTATTGCTCGAGTTGGGCTGTCTGATACTGTTATTATCAATATCAGAATCAAAACCAGATTGCTGCAAGGACTTGGTGCTCATATGAGCGCCATGGGAAGTAAAGTAGACACCAGGGACATCAGGGGCATTGGAATTCCCATTACTATTGATATTAGCCCCACAAGAAGGATGAGAATTGTTGTCAGCTGGAGTTGAGACAACTTTGTGAGTGTTCTTCCCATTGCCAGAGGTACAAATAATGCTGCTACCAAACAGCAAAGTTGTAGAATGACCTTTAGAATCATCTGCTTCTTCATGAGTCAACGCAGCAGCCTGGTGAAATCCATCACTGGCTACCTTGCCAGTTTTGGTCAGAATTCTAGAGTCGGAACACTTGATAGATTCTGGATGCACCCCTTCAGTCACTATAGAAGTGTGCTGAATAAAAGAATGGTTATTCTCCACTTCAAAAGTCTCAAGCAGCTTTTCATCTGAATGGAAAATAGATCCTTCAACCTGCAGATGTTGAGAATCATAATGCCTATGGTCCCTTGCATCATGAGATATCTGAGTTGTAATCTCTGAACCAGTGCGAACAATATTTTCACTGGAAACGTTGGCTTCATGAACTAAAGAGACATTCTGCAGTTCAGTAGCATTATTTTCAGTACATGGGCAAAAAAAATCTTCATATGAAGCAAAGGGTTTAACGATGTCAGCTTCCATTCTCACCTTACGGTCAATGTTTTCAGTACCCTCCCCTAAAGCACAACGAACTTCTATAGCAGAATCAATACCTTCAGGATGAAGATCAGATTTCCTTTCCACTTTAGACATGCTATATTGGTTCTGTTTGGTGCCCAATTCCACTTCCTTAACATCAGGAACAGAGTCTGAATTTTGACGTTCATTTCTCTCTTCAGTTTGTTCATGACCGTCACTAATTGAACCAGTAGGAATTGTCAGAGTATTGTTTACCTCCCGGTTATCATGAGAAACACCACAAAGAAGCTGTGTATCTTCAGTTTGTTCATGAGCATCACTAATTGGACCAGTAGGAATTGTCATAGAATTGTTTTCCCCCTCCACATTATCATGTGAAACACCAGAAGGAAGCTGTGTATCAGATTGAACAGCAACAAGTTCATCATTTGCCTTGTGTTTAAAGGATGCAGTTGCCTCAGCATCTGATCCAGCCAAGAAACCCTCAGCAGTATTGCATAACAGCTCCGGCTGGTTCTGTTTGGTGACCAATTCCAATGCCCTCACATCAGCAACAGAGGCAGAATTTTGGCATTCATTTATCTCTTTGGTTGGTTCAAGAACATCACACACTGAATCAGTAGGAATTGGGATAGTATTGGTCTTGCTCTCCAGATTATCATGAGAAACATCACAGAGAAGCTGTGTGTTGGATTGAACAGCAGCAAGCTCATCATTTCCTTCATGCACACAAGGTGCAGTTGCTTCACTGTCAGATCGAGCCAAACGTCCCTCTTCAGTATTACATACCACATCCTTAATGGTTTTGAGATGCTCGAGATCGGCAAAACTCAAACCTGCAAGAGAAAACATATCGCATATACATTACACCAACAACATACAGTAGACAGAAGAATGTACCAGACTCACACAAGCATTTCACAAACACATAATACTGCATTACAAAGTACCTTTCACAGGACTCTCGTTTTTTTCTGTTAACTGGTTCAACAATGGTTTCTGTAAGATATCTACACCAGGGAAAACCAAGATATTCATGTTCTTCATCTTCTGCTTACTTGATTCTTCAAGGGACTTAAAACCAAAAACAGAAGTCCACGTTTCCGTCAGTTCTGAGATTGCAGGTATGACCAATCTTTCAACTTTCAGAGAGCAGAGAGCCTGATCATGGTTCAAAAATGGCACAAAAAGAGATTCAATGCTATGAATCAGTACACTGAGGAGCAAGGACAAAGAAGAATTTTCACGCTATTGTCAAAACTAATTACTCCAATAGACATAAAATAAACAACACTTTATAGTATGACAATTTCTCAAATGAAAAAAAGGGAAAAATATAATTTCAGATACCGAGGAGTAGACATAAGCTATGAAACCAGAAAATCTTAACCATATTTTGATCCGTGAAATCAAGAGGCAGCAACTTGCAAAAACGTTTTCAACTCCCGAAATAAAAAGAAACGAAAGTTTGAAGTTAAGTCATAGGTTAAAGCACATGTAAAGACAAGCAAGATGCAATAGATTTGAGATGAACATTACAGATTCAATCGCACTTAGAAGCCGGCGGCACATTCCTTGACGCCTATACATATAGCGGGTTCCAATAAACGGCATCTCTGCTAGATAGTTTCCATGGATTCTGATCGACCAAGCAGTAAAATAATGTCAGAACATTGCAACATACAAGCACTCTCAAATTCATGCTACCACTTTCTTAGGATTACAGCAACATATAGGTGAATCAAGGAGGCACTGTTCCGGTATAAGGATATAGTAAGGCAATTGTGCTTTAAAGGAAGATCTCAATCACAACTACATCAACAAACCAATGTATAATGAAAATGAGCAATGCAAATCAGGAAGAGCATAAATCAGGATATCTTGTATCACTATAGAGCAGCAAAAGCAGATCCAGCATGAAATCTGCTAAAAGGTTTGTAAATTTTTAAAAAGGATATTAAATAATCCTTAGTGCAGAGAGAGAGAGAGAGAGAGAGAGAGAGAGATCCCAGTTTCTGCATTGAATATATAGCAACAAAGAAACTCAGAATCCAAAACCTTGATGAAGACAATATCAAAATTCAAGAGCTGATATTAGGTCAGGGAAGGCAATAAATATGGAATATGAATCTTAACCAACTACATCGCTCCCAGAATTGCCTGGATTGCATATGAAAGTACCATCAGCATTGACAACTAGAAATTTCTATGGCTACGCAAAAAATTTAATGTTCACAGCAGTCAGAGAGGCACCAACATTCTCGATATCATTTACAAGACAGATACCATTAAACTGATCAAGGCAATTTAAAAAAAAAAATTATATATATATTAACGAGGCAATTGGAAAACAAAGCTTTACAACTCCAAGATTTCTTTCCTTATGAGTGAGACTTAATTTGCAGTCGACACTAAACTAATTTGTTTGAATAATTTGCAGATGACTAAGAAACTACCAATTCAATCTGTTGCAAGTTGCAAGCAATAAATTTATGAAAGCATATGAAGGCAGACACATACCTGATGGTTGCGGCAGATATGATCTCATCACCCCTCTCTAGAATTGCAGTGAAGAAACCACCATAATTCAGACGGTTAAAATTTGACCTGGTAATAGCAAAATAACAAATGAACAAAAACAAAATATCTTTTAATCAACAACACCACAGGTTAATTGATCTTTTCTATAGGTCGAAAGATATATTTAAAGAAAAAGAAAAAGAATCTCCAAGCTTCTGTCAAACTTTTCCATGAAAAAGACGGGGAAAAAATAAAGACAAATACAAAGAGAAAGATGTTTAAACCTCCGTACATAACATAGATTCATAGAATACATCAGTTACAAAAATTTTGACTTCCATATGGCCTACTCCAAAAACTGCCTTTGAATGGCATATATCACAAAGAATTTTCATTTATGCAGAAATGGCAGCTTGCACAAGATCTTATGATAGAAAAGTAAGAATGAGAAAAGAAAAATACCAAGCTACACAAACGAGGGAACATCTCCTCACTACCCAGATGTTCTCCACACATTTACTAAAGCTTGTCCTTAACCGAAAATTAAACTGTGGTACAAGAAAAGTTTAATAGGTTTGCTGGGAAGACTGTTACCATGGCAAAATTAATTGAAGAAAAACGAACACAACTTTAAAACATGTGTCTCACACTGCAGATTTGGAGAAAATATTAACAATTCTTATATATTATTTGCTTCAGATGTGATATTAAGACAGTAGCGTAATTACTCTGAAAAAAGATATTGGAATTCACTCAAATGGACATAGCATATAGGTATTAAACACCAATTAGAGAAAATCATGCTTCACTTTACCTAGGTGCATGTTTCCAACAGCAACGACTTTAAACTTCAATTAAACAGTTGATAAATTATGAACACCATAGTAACATTTTTTATTTATCTTTTTTGGCTTTCGAGTTGGAATTGGCATAATTGATGTTCAACAATTGATAGTACTTTTAACACCCAAACAGAACACAAAGCAGAGACTAAAGTATGCTTACCCACGATTATAGAGAATGTTATGGATCAGATTGACTCCACTTCTGTGGTCAACCATAGGCAGAAAACACTCATCCATTATTAAAAATGCAACAGCCAGTTTGGCATTGCATTCAATTAGCTTTGAGTTGCAATCAACCTTCTGTGGTGTATCACCCACATCAAATCGGCGAAGGAGAGTCAATGAAAACCCTTCTTCCACTTCATGTCTAACTCCAAGAAGCCTCTCCAGTTTCACAAATAGCTGGCATGACAAAAATTACCAGTTAATACAATAGACAGAGAACACAAAATTAGAGGAAAATCAAAAGAAAATCTCTCCGATTAAAGAACAATGGGACAAAAATAAAGAAACAGGTTTGCCTTTTGGGAAATAAAAAATGCACTCTCTAACCATGCACATCTTTTTTACTTCAAACCTATTTTCAAGCCTATATAACTCAAGACGATACACAGTATTCTTAAAAATCTAACTGTTTATCAGAATCTGGTTGTATTTCGATTGTGTTCTCCAAATCTGGTTGTATTTCAATTGTGTACCCCACATCTGGTTATATTTCAATTCTGTTTTCCAAATCTGGTTATATTTCAATTCTGTTCTCCACATGCATGCATATGAATATGATAGAACATCCAGGCTACATAAGTGACTTAAATATCTTGGAGACAAAAATCTTCAAAACACGTAAATTTTGATTATACATCTCCAAAGATCAAAAACGAATCACTTGGACTAACTCTAGCCAATGTCAATCTGAGTAGCTTCTGGGCAAAGTAAAAGAAGAAGAAGAAGAAGAAAAAGGAGCTGGAGTCACTTGCATCAACTCTTTCTTGAAAGTTCTTTATTTGGTAAAGTTCATAACCTTCGCATGCCGTTTTTAACTCTCCAACATTTCTCTCGTCATGTGGGGCCCACATTACAAAGTATAATAAAGAAATATGTGCATAGAAAATTTAGGGTGGAGTAAAAGTTTGCAAAATGTCCATTTGCCACCTAAGTCATCAAATAAAATTTTTTACGTTTTTCACTTCCCTTCTTCATTGGACATGCTCTTGGCATCGAGCACATTAAAAAGCTGAATGTGCTCATTAAAATTTGAAATGCCTGAATTCCTAATTAAATCAACATTTTACACCATGCAAGCATCTTTAAGTATTCTGATATACATATATACTGCACTAATTACTTCATAAGATATGATCAGATATCTTCCTACCATTCAAGCATTAAGAGATAAGCTATCAAATCATTTAAACCTTGTTGCAAATCAGGACAGACGAATAGCTTATACTACAACAAATAGTAAATGAAGCTACAGATTCATGCAGCAACCCAACACATAATCAACAATCCCAAACTAAAGTTCCAGCAACAGATCTCAAATGTAATACCTCTTGGCAATTCTTTGCGCAGAAGGATGGACTGCTGGAATCACCATTTACAGCATCCTTTGCCTGAATACAGCATCGATGATCTAGAAAAAGAAAACTTTGCTATCATATTTTGCCAAAGGTATTTTAGAAATAATAATGACATGAAAGGAAAAGAAAATCAAGCACAGAAAGAAATAGGTCTTGGAGGTAGAGTTACTACATTTTTCCTCACACAAATGGCAGGTAAGTAATGCTGACGCAACTACATTCTCACTACTGTCCCCTTGACACATATTCTCATCAAACATCCCACAGAATTTGCATGAGCAGTATACACAGTGCCAGTCACCAGATGGGAACTTCTGCAGAAGTTAAGAATTAGAGTTCTCATCTACAAGAATAAATGCCAAGACATCAACAAACTCCAATTTATAGCCACATCATTCCATTCTGGATACTTCTATGATATGCTATTGTAGAGCAACTAGAATGGAAAGGTATAACTTGAGCAATGAATGACAACCAAAAACAAGTTATTCTAGCCTCAGAGTTGGCGTCTTATTAATGACATTAAAGTACCAGTGAAACTTCCCATTCTATAACAGAAAAGAATAAAATGCTTCCAGCTAACTCTCAGGCCATCCCAGCAAGCAATCAGATAAAGTGGCACCTCAACATTGCTACATATATCACAATGTGAACAGAAAACCCCATCCTCTACAATATTTACAATTTGCATTGTGAGGCAGAAGAGACGCAGATAAATGGAATGTATATGCATGTCATTAGAACACTTTATAACCAGCTGACAATGAATACAGACCTTTATCTCCAAGCAACTTTTATGGAATGTTGATGGACAACCGTCACAACAGATCAAATCTCCTCCATCTCCACAGATCCCACATGTATCATCATTTGGGTCTTCCTTAGTAACCTCTACAAAGTGGAATCCCCGACGTTCAGACTCTTCCTGTTTATTCCATGAGTTTAGCAGGCATTGCAAAAGGGAAGACCCAGAGTCTGTCAATATATATCTAAGAGGCTCAGAATAATCACTTCCAGTATGAGTTACAAATTCTGAAAGTGAGATCATTTTGTCACAGCAACCACAATGAATTCCATCTCTTGCAATTTTACCCTCACGCAGCACTTTTCTCTTCCTCTTGTTCATGTACTTCAACTTTGAATTAAGTGACAGGGTTCCCAAGTCAACCATCCAGGCAAGTACTGTTCTCTTCCCATCATATGGTATGTAGCCATCATTTTCAGAATCCGCATTCTCAGAGTTGCGAACTAACAAAGCACATCGCTTTCTATGCTGAGTCTTCTGCCGCTTCTGACGCTGGACCAAACGCAGCTCTCCCTCGCATGCTGTACTTGTTGATGCATCCTTCTCAAGAAGCAAATGTTTCCATTTCAGTGACTTACCCAGTTTCTTTTTCCTCTTCTCTTCAATACCTTCATCCGATACATCCCCATCCTTTGCCTTCTGCTTTCCATTACTGTTTCCCTGTCGTTTACCCTTTCCCTTCTTCTTCTTCTTATATTTCCCCACCTTTTTATTAACTATCCTATGTAGCATGCTGAGTTCCTCTGGTGGTATCGGCGTAAAGTTGAAACTGTCCTTACAAGTCATTGGATCGCCATTTTCACAACCTACTTTAAAAGCATTGTAAGCCTTGGTTACTGACCAGTGAGTCTTTCCTGCTGGACATACATACACTGCATCCATGTACTCTCTGCCATTCCTCTGCCTACGCTCAACCGTCCAGCCTGCAGCCAGAATCATTTTCACTATTTTTTCACTCACCGACTGTTTTAGCTCACGTATGCCATCCTTCGACTTGCTTCTCTGTTTATTATCTCCGCTTTGTTTTTGTTTCTGTGCTTTATGTTCATCCCCATCCTCACTGTCCTCACTCTCCACATATCTTCCTTTTTTATCCCTTTTAACTTGAGAAGAGGCCTTTACATCCAATTCTTTCCTAATCCTCTTCCTTTCCAGGTATGAATCATTAGTTACTGTACTTGGTTTCACTCTTTCTTGTGACTTTGAACCCGATTTTCTTTTGAAGTACACATTTCCTTCCTCGTCAAGATTTCCTTTCAAATTCTCACTACTATTCTGCCCAGATCTTAACTTCTTTCTCAGCCGACCATCCAAGAGATCACTCTCTTCTCTTTCTTTTTTCACCGGTCTCCCACGCTTACCTTTCAACTTCCTGAGTCCATCACCCGACCTCCCACTTTCTTCTTTTCTCACCTTGGGTGGTCTCCCACGCTTACCTTTCAACTTCCTGAGTCCATCACCCGACCTCCCACTTTCTTCTTTTCTCACCTTGGGTGGTCTCCCACGCTTACCTTTCAACTTCCTGAGTCCATCACCCGACCTCCCACTTTCTTCTTTTCTCACCTTGGGTGGTCTCCCACGCTTACCTTTCAACTTCCTGAGTCCATCACCCGACCTCCCACTTTCTTCTTTTCTCACCTTGGGTGGTCTCCCACGCTTACCTTTCAACTTCCTGAGTCCATCACCCGACCTCCCACTTTCTTCTTTTCTCACCTTGGGTGGTCTCCCACGCTTACCTTTCAACTTCCTGAGTCCATCACCCGACCTCCCACTTTCTTCTTTTCTCACCTTGGGTGGTCTCCCACGCTTACCTTTCAACTTCCTGAGTCCATCACCCGACCTCCCACTTTCTTCTTTTCTCACCTTGGGTGGTCTCCCACGCTTACCTTTCAACTTCCTGAGTCCATCACCCGACCTCCCACTTTCTTCTTTTCTCACCTTGGGTGGTCTCCCACGCTTACCTTTCAACTTCCTGAGTCCATCACCCGACCTCCCACTTTCTTCTTTTCTCACCTTTCTTCTTCTCAAAACCATCATCAACAACATTTTCACCCTTCTTAGCCAACCTCTGCCTCTTCCTTTTCTCCGCAACTCCCACATCCTCCATCTCCCCACCATTCACCACAGTCCGCGACCGCAAAACCCTACCAGCAATCCCCACTTGACCTCCCACCTTTTCTTCCTTCCCGTTCTTATCATCCCCATTAGCCACCAACCTCCTCTTCTTCCCAGTCTCCCCTACTACCTCAACACCACCATTCGCCACAACCCGTGACCGCAGAACCCTGCCAACAATTGGCACTTGACCATTCACCTTTTTCCTGTCAACAACACCACCACCATTCCCAGTCTGAAGCACATGATCAAATTCCGGTCCATGCCCACCGTCCAAAACCAAATGTGGGGTTTCCTCATCCCCTTTGTTTCCCACCACTGTTTGCTTCAAAGAACCCTTTTCTTTCTCAACCTTAAACTTGCCAGATCTCAACCCCTCTTTCATCTCTAACAAAACCCACAAAAACCCAGTTCCACTTTCCCCTTCAAATTGCTTCACTCAACCCAAAACCCCACAATCCCCCATGTACTTGATTACACACACCCTGCAGCTAAAACAAAGCACTGACACCAACCAAAACAAAGAATCATTATTTATTTATTTAAAAAAAAATTAATTTAATTTAATTTGAGAAAGAAAAACCAGTGAAGAAAAACAGGACTGACCAGATCACCAGCTGACGGAGGTCAGCCAATGCAGGAAAATTCTGAGGTCTGACGAGGCCGTGCGAGTCACGTGCGCCGAGAGAGCTTCGGTGATTCCGACATCGGCGTCTGTGAAATTTCGGATTGACGAGAGAAAAGACAGAAAGACAGAGAGTGAGAGAAAGAGGGGAGTTACGTGACAGAGACAGAGACAAAGTGAGAAGGGCTTTGGGGATTTTTAAGGTTTTAGAGAGAGAGAGAGAGAGAGAGAAGTGCTTTACCTTTGCTTGTTCTCTCATTTATGATTTAATTAATTAATTTAGGAGGGGGTCAAATTCTTGGTTCTTGGTTTTTCCCTCCACAAAAAGAAAATTATATGTGACTGGAAGATGGGATTTGTTTCAACGTTTTTGACCTTATCGGTTTTCTGAGAGACGCGAACCCAAGGCCTTGTTTACTCTCAACACTCTTGACTTCACACTGTTTCTTTCATTCCCGAAGACTCGAGCATTCTTTTGAGGACTTGTCTGAGTTCTTTAACGAGATTTGTTGCTAAATTTGCTTCTCGTATTTCAGTATTTGTGTCAGAAAATTTCTTACCGGATAATAGTTACAAAGATTGCTTACCAACAACCACCGTAATTTTCTTCTATCTGCTTTTTTTATTTGGCATACTCTGTTTTTAAAGAAGTGAAGGTTGTAAAATCTGGGTTTTGTCACTCTCAATCTGAAAAAGAGTGTACCATGTGTGCATTTCGTAAGTCAAAACCTCTTGTAAATTCAGTTCAATCGCTAAAACAGAGTTATCAAAATCAAACTCGAGTAGTTGTGATAGTGGAGATTGTCGTATGATGGTTTTATTTAGGAGCGTTGTTTATGATGAGGAGCAAAGTTTTAAAGTAATAACAATTGAGCGAAATTCATAATTGAGGTGTGGGAGTTTCGATACTAGTTGTTGTTGCACATAATTGTCCGTCAAAACAGAAAAATATCCCTCAAATGTTAAAAAAAAAAAAAAACATTTGAACTGACATATTTAAGAAAGACAAAATGATCAATTTACAAATAAAAGAAAAACAAAAGAAATTTAACAAAAAAAAATCAAAAATCAAAAACAAAATATGTGCAGCAGTCTTCTCCACATTATGTGGAATAACTTCCCACGTATTATCCACACCCATAGAGTGTGTTTGGAGTCTAGTTGCTAATTAAATAAACAACGGTTTATTTATTATTTATGTAACCACCAAACATCCCGTAGTAGTTTTCAGAGTTTAAGTAACATGTTCGAATCATTTATTATTTAGAAATGACATAAAAGAACCTGAATTCTCAGATTTCAAAATCTCTTACAAGATTTTATGTGATTCTTTTAATCTATTGTAGTCACTGATATTTATGTATTTCATTGCAATACATAAATTACACTTGATATCATTGTAAGAAAGGAAAAATGAAAAAGAAAAACAGTAGTCTAATTTGTTACGAGCCAAATTAGGAATATTACACAAACGACAAAAAATAAAATAAGCCAAAACTAACATCTATTGACCATTGAGGAGTATAATGATATCATCATATTCAAGTAATCTTTTTTGATGATGATGATAGCAATTAAGTTTTTTTTTTTTTTTTGAATGAATTAATGAAAATGGACCTCAATTGAGGTGATAGCAATTAAGAAATAAAACGTTTCAAACAAAAGAAAATAAAAAAATGTGATTTAACTTAGAGTCGAGTCGTATATGAAGACAAATAAGAACTTAGGATGATCGTAGTTTACATATTCAACGACTTTCTGTTGACTTGTGTATAATAGGAATTTCAATCATTGGTTTAACAAACTCAATCGACTTGCCGAACTGTTTGACTCTATGTCTTTAGTAACCATGGCATTTGCCTTGCAAAGTTGCAAGGTAGTTGCACCTAAAACACAGCATGTCACATTTGTATATATTACAATATTTTTTTTCAATAACTAATTATGGAAATTGAGTTCAGTATTGGGCATAAGTCTTAATTTCGTAAATAGGAGGCCATGAGTTGGATTCATGAAAAATTAATTGTTGTATTTCTGAGTTGTTGATGAATCGAAATAAATTGTCATTACATTGGTAGTTAATATTTCACAAAAAAAAAATGATGGTAAATAATGAAAAATAAATAACTCCAACTTGAACCGAAGCTGAATGCACCCCCTTTCAATCTACAGGTTAGCATCACCCCCTTTTGTTCATTCTAATTTATATTACAAAGAATTAGTTGTTCTAAAGTTGGTAATACCGAAAACCGAAATATCGAATTTGGTAGATATAATTAAAAACTGAAAATTTTGGTTGGTAATTGGTTGCTCAATTTTGAAACCGAAAGCTTTGGTTTTGAAGTTGGTAACCTCTAACCGATTCGAACCGACCGAGTGACAACCCTAGTTGGAAGCGTCGATGGTTAGGTGTTGACAATTACTCATACTCCTCAAACAGCTAGGAGTTGCTCACAAATTAGCTGGATTAGCTTTCGAGTGGAATGAAAACCAACTTTGGTTAAACCAAGCTTCAGATTTTGTGCAGGATGCTCTACTTTGAGTGTAACCATATCCCATGATTTGAATAAATCATTCATATAGGTGGTTCTAGTTAGATCTATAAATTTGATATTTGGACATCTCTTACTTATTAAACTTCTAATTCACTTTTCTAAATTCTTAAAAAACTAAGTATACCTCCTTAATTTTACAAAAATACCCTTGAATAATTAAATGTGTCCCATAAACCATATCAAATAGGACAAACAAAC
Organism: Rosa multiflora; assembly: GCA_002564525.1. NCBI lineage: Eukaryota > Viridiplantae > Streptophyta > Magnoliopsida > Rosales > Rosaceae > Rosa > Rosa multiflora. Next base: position 84,713 of record BDJD01000531.1, read on the forward strand.
TTAAAAAAAAAAAACACAGTAAATAGTGTTTTCCCCAGAAACTCAATTGGTGGACTTGGTCTTATATATTGTTACACCCCGTATCCAATTACTTTTTTTATGAGTCTAAAGGAATTGTTATACGTTTTATCGTCTTTGATTTCAGTTTTTATCAATTTAGGGGTTGCTAGAAGTTGACTTTTTTATGGGTTAACAATTTGAGAAAATTTCCTTCACGTAAGTTGTAGGGGACGTTAAACCGAGTCCGTGGACATGTGGTACACTTAAATCGGAGTTCGTATGTGAAAGTTATAGCTTAAAATGTGAAATTTACTGTTCATGGTAATAAAAATATATATATGGAAAGTTACCACTGTAGGTTTCCATTTTCGGAAACCCACGGTAACTCTCTCTCTCCTTTCCCCCGACTCCTTCCTCTTCGGTCCGATTTCGTCCACCTTCGAATTCTTCCGTTTCCGGCCGACCCACGAGTGAACCCGGGCACCGGCAGGCTCGCCTTCTCTCCCTGGTCACGCCTGGGGTGGTGTTTTGCGGTGGCTCGACCGGAGGAGCTCAGAAATTAGCGGTGAAGTTCACTGTAGCCAAACGGAGGTTTCGTCGATTTCCGACGATTCCGGCCGCCAAACCACCGTCGAAGGCGCGGTTTTTGCCAATGATCGTTTTGCCCCTAGCCTTGAGCCACGAGTTGCAGTGTAGAAGGAGAATCAAGGAGAACCCGATTCTAGGGTTCTTGGGTTTTCTGGGTTTGTGTTCAACGGCCAAATTGGAGCTCTTCGAGGTAAAATTGGAATGTGTTGTAGTTGAGAAAATTGTTGGGTATGTTGTGATGTTGCTGTTGCCGGAATTTGGTGGCCATCGGAGGTAGTGGTCGCCGGCGCGTGGGCCCCACGCGCTGCCACTGTGGGTGGCACGTGATGGCGCGTAGAGCTGCGTTTTCTTAACTGTTTTGGCTCCATAAATCCTGTAATGATTGTAGAAGTTTTTACATGAAGTTTGGTGGAAATTGGAGGAAATTACGATTGAGCATGAATTGTTGATTATCGATTTACGTGAATTCGATCGCCGAATTTCTTTCGAATTCACTTTAGAATTTATATATCGATGAATGAATATTATTGGAGAATTACGGATGGATTCGATGTGAATTAAGGAGTTGGATGTTGAAGGGGGACGCTTTAAATTTCAATTTCTAATATTCGTAAAGTTAATTTCCGTCCTATAAATATATTTTTACGAGTGCTATTCGTACAGGACGAGAGGAGTCTTCGTACGAGGAAAATATCGAGCGACGTCAGGATTGACCATATACTGTGAGTGGACTTTTATTTTCAAAGAATGATGCATGCATTTATTTATTTGTTTCCGAGATGATAATTTATTTATCGTATTACTTTCTCGAGCATATGGTTATTTTCGGAAATGGTTTTGGATATTTGATTATTTGAAGATTTTATGGCGTGCGGGGTCACGTCATTGGATTATGCTTATTTTCTCTTATTTATTTTTGAATCTGAGTTTATCTTGGCGTGTGGGACACGTCATGGGATTTCTTTTGCGAGAGTTGGGGAAGCCTTATGTATTTATGATTTTACTGTGGTTTTCGGATTTTCTTTTGCCATACTTTGGGTGACTTATCATTGCTAGCTTTGATCTTCCGCCTTTGTGGCGCTGGTTACAGTCTATGTGACAGTAATTCTGAAGCCCAGTATCCTATCGCTACACTTAGTGGCGTAAGGGTATATTACGTAAGGGTATATTACGGGAGTAATGAGAGTACTTTAGCCTGGGAGGCTATCACCCGAGCCTGGGAGGCTCACTCGTATGACTATCGTCTTCCCCTACTCACTTTACTATTTTTGATTAGCGGGGCTAGTTCGATTTCCGTTTAACCAGCGGGGCTGATCCGATTTTCTTGAGTACCGGAGTTTCAATCTTTTCTTTTAGTTTGGGTATATTACGTAAGGGTATATTACGGGAGTAATGAGAGTACTTTAGCCTGGGAGGCTATCACCCGAGCCTGGGAGGCTCACTCGTATGGCTATCGTCTTCCCCTACTCACTTTACTATTTTTGACTAGCGGGGCTAGTTCGATTTCCATTTAACCAGCGGGGCTGGTCCTATTTTCTTGAGTACCGGAGTTTCAATCTTTTCTTTTAGTTTGTGACTAGCGGGGCTAGTCGGTTTTTCTTGTACAGAACTTATCTTGTTTTGTTGTCCTTAAACATTGCATGCATCGGGAGTTTTTAGAGAAATAAATGGGGAAAGTATTAAATTCCTTTTGTTTAAAAATTGTTTATTTTGTCCACTCACGCTAACGTGGTACAGAACTTATCTTGTTTTGTTGTCCTTAAACATTGCATGCATCGAGAGTTTTTAGAGAAATAAATGGGGAAAGTATTAAATTCCTTTTGTTTAAAAATTGTTTATTTTGTCCACTCACGCTAACGTGTTTTTCAATACTTTTCCCCTGGGCCCTTCGGTTTCAAATGCCCAGTTTACAGTATTGCTGCTCGGCGTTCAGGAGTGAGCCATAGTGACCGCATCCGCTTCCGTCATCACATTTCGTAGGTTACCTGTTTAACCTACTGTACTCTATGTTAATTTACGTTCCTAGAATTGCTTTGATTACTATGGGATTTGTGACTCAGACTTGTAATGAATTATATTTGAGGTCCACGACCTAACTTTGTGTATTGTAGTATCCTAAATCTTGGAGTTTCTTAGACTTGAAGTACTTGATACACTATTATTATTTTTGAGTTTGGGTTGGTTGAATGATGGGAGCAGGGTGGCTCCAGAAGTATGTGGTTGAATTATTAGAAGTGAAATTTGTTTTCCACAGGTTTTTGGGTTGTCCATTTTTAAGAGAGGTTATGCCGAAATTTTTGGTAAACCTTCTTTAAAAGTGAGTCCCGCAGGGCCACTTCGAATTCCTGGGTGGAATCCGGGGCGGGTCTTGTCATATATTGCTAGCTAGATGTTGTTAAAGAAACCAATTGAAAGAAAACTTTTTTTAGATCACACTTAGAAAAGTATATACATGTTTTGAAGTTATGACCGATTTAGTACACGAAGGTCAATCTGCCCAGAAATCTGTTTTGAGCGAATAAGGAGAGTTTGGACGTGAATATCTTTTGGACGAGTTTGAGAAGCTTTCTACTCCATATTTGATCTGATTTTGAGGATATATTGAACAAATTATTTGAGTTTTGATGATATTTTCCAAAATTAGCATGTTATGAAATAAATTGTTAATTTTCATGCAACTGATGCAAATTAGTTTTTTCTTTTCATCTCAAGGCATGTTAAAGAACAACGAAAATATTCACTTGGTCAGTTATTGACCAAGAAAATAATGCTCAACATCCGATGGCAGATAATGTTTTGTTTTCTACCATTGGATATAAATCTAAGGGTTATTGAGCATAAATTTTTTGGCTGAAAAGAACAATCGAACATACAAACACCAAATCTTTTTTCTTAAAATATAAAAATAAACTGTATATGTGAAACAGTTTTGGCCTTCATGGCATTGTAAAAGACTACAATTTATGATTCCTCAGTCAGCAAAGGACGTCAGAAAGGGTACTGATTTCTAATTGGACCAAGAGACCTGTCATGTTATTCATAGAGGTCGAAACTCAGTTCCGATTCCCAACTTATTTATTCATGCAAGCTTCTTGAGCCTGAACCAAGCAAAGATTATTATAGTAACTACTCCGGTATTACCTAGCATGTTCTTGACATGCTTTACGTGTTTTAAAGAATGGGTACTTAAAATCCAACAAAATGTGGTATTCATCTGCTCAGTCATCATATATCATCAACATTCATAAGTCGAATCACACAACAGCCTAAAGTCAAATAGTTAAAACATATATTAGATTCCGCAACTAAAACATCACATGTATTTGTTCAAAGATTAAAATTATCTCAAAATTTTATGCTCACTAACAAAAAAAGAAACAAGACAATGAGTAACAATTCGGGCCAACACAGAGAGGCTGATGAGACAGAAACCCGCTGCCTTGAATGCAACCCAAAAACATGATACAAAAGCTCATTTCTTCTTGGCGGCGTCACCAGCCTTGGTCTGCACGTACGATTTGCAAATGTTAACAAAAAACAATGAACTGGAAAAAAACGTAAAAAGAAAGTTTCCAGAAAGTAATCCCAAAGCTTGAGATGGTTATTTCCAGGCTCTACCAAAAGATGCACTACCTCTGACCTGTAATTCCAAATTGTACTAAGAAAACTGAGCACAAAAAGAGAACAAACGTTATTACCTTCTTTACTCCACGAATCTTCTTAGCTCTGTTCTTCCTTTCTTTCAGTTGCTTCCTTGACTTTTCCACCTTAGAGTCCAGCCCATTCTGCACAAGTATCCAAACTTAAGAACAAGAAAGGTCCAAAATACAACTTCTTGAAAACCTTGTGTGTTTTGTGCGAAACTAAATAATTATGCTTCTAGTCCTAAGGAATTCGAAGCTTGCTTGTGTAAAGTTTGAAACAGTTATTCAGAATATTTTACCAAATACAGGACACATTAACTAGACAGTAAAGTGAACAGTCTCCTATGCAAAGATACCATTTAACAAAACGTGATAGAGGCAAAGACCCGTGATAAGGATCAGTCCACCTCTCAGCATATCCCCTTAGTCTACGGTCAGTGAATCACAGGGCCTTGTATCAAACTCATTCAAAATAAAGAAGAATTATGCATTTTTTGATTGATCATAGAATCAGATCAAAAGGAAGACAAGGTTACCCTGATTAGCCTGTACTTAGGCTCAAACTTCTTTGCATTCTCTACAGAATCATAAATCAAGCCAAAACCAGTGGACTTTCCCCCTCCAAAATGGGTACGGAACTTGAACACAAAGATAGAGTTTGTATCCTTCACTTCGTACATCCTTGCCAGTTTCTCCTTTAGCTCAGTCTGGTAGAGACGAAACAGATAATTTTCAATACACGGAACAATCCATATACCAACAAATAAAACCCACATACACAGATATCTTACAACATTATTTTTGTCCTTTTCTTTATTCAAAAACATTGATTTTCAGAATCAAGATACTGCCCTACTGTCGTACATTTAGAAAGAGGGTAGTAAAACTAAATATTGGTTGATTCAGGGACTGCAAAATTGCTACAGGCAGATAGTAACACAAATCTTCCAAACCATTGTCTCAGCTTCAGAAGCTTTCTTTAGACTAGTAAAGTAACATTTATCTCAAGAAAACCACACTTGGCAAGAGTAAAACAGACCAAAAGAATTCGACACCGACTATTTCCAGGAGGTCAAGGTAGTAACACACTAATACTAATTGCAGTTCATACTTGCAAGTTACAAACACATGAAAATACATAGAAAAGCTACAATGCCAACAACACATGAAAACCAAAGGTTGAACTAGCTCAAGAACATAAGCTATACCTTGGAAACATTGGGTCTTCCTGGATGAAGAACATCGATAACCTGCATTCAATACCCAAAACACACACAGAGTAAATCCAGCCAGCCATTTACAAAAAAAAAAAAAAAAAAGCGTATACAGATCCCTTTCTTCATTTTTACCAACAACCTTGCATGTTTTACTATTCTATAGTGAAACCCAGCTGAAATTCAAATTATATCATACATTCTCTCAGTAACTTTCTTTCTTGTTTCCAGACTGAGGGTAATAGAAAAGGGACTCACGAATTGCTTCCTGGAGAGAAGACGGTTGGTCATGAACTTCCTGGTACGAATCGTCACAGCCTTGTTGTCCGCCATGGCTTTCTCTGCGCCTCCGTTCTTCTTTCTCTTTGTGCGCCTTTGCCCAACAGAAACTAGGGTTTTAGGGTTTAGAACTTTAATATCTGACTGGAGAAGAAAGGAGTGTGTTTTAAACAGCCGATGTCCAACTCATCTAGGCCCAACTACAGTAATGAATATATATATATATGCCCGGTCCATATTTTCCTGCTCAATACAAGTTGGAAAGGCAAAGCCCGACTTTGTCATGGGAGCATTCTATCCACATCATCTTAAGGCTGACGTCTTGGATTTCATGTGACTTGCGGTATTTATATTTCACTGCTTTCACTAGCTTAGATTCACCTATAAACATTTGGAGGTGCACTGTCGGTGCATACAATCCTCTTCATAGCTTTATTTGATGTCACGTATCTATCTATCTAGTACAATTAGAAGTAGAGGACTAAAATAGTGCGTCTTAGCGAAGATATTGCTAGCATTAATCGTCAACCTAACCTTCTCATCTAGTTCTATCAACTAGAAATACAATTACAGGGTCGGGTCTAGGGCTTTATCCTGGCACGCAAAACTGAGGTTAAACAAAGATTGATTGCATGTCTCAAATATAGAGGGCATGATCAATAATGAAAGCAAAGATGTAGGACACTGATCCAGCCAGATTGAACAACAATCACCCTTAATCCAGTGTAATAATTGTGCAGGCCTATGTTACATTCATGAATACTGGTGCAGAAAAATTTGGAAGAATATTTCTTCACCTACTTTGTTGACTAGAGTAAGAGTGAAGAAGGGGCTGATCAAGAAAGTCGCTCCCCATAATTGGTAAATGGAGTTGGAGGGTTGGAGAGTGGGACTAGCTACTTGCAAAAAAATCCTCTAATGTCTATATCAGTATGTGCCTTAGATATATAGTAAGTGAAAACAATCGTTTACCTCAATGATTCACCCTGCCTTAATCC
>BDJD01000532.1:0-19081 GCA_002564525.1 Rosa multiflora
CAGCTTTGGTTTCTTGATTAACTCCGGCGGCAACTCAGTTACAACTTGGGGCTCAAAACCACCACCTGCATCAAAAAAGAAACAACCACAAATACATCAACACTTTGCCCAATTTTCAGGTTTCAATCAAATCCCATAAAAACTACTTTCTTTCATCATCTTCTTGCTTGATCTCGGTGCGCTGATCGGCCTCAGCATCCAGGTACTCGGTCCAATCAGTCCGTCTTCTCTTTTGGGTATTGCACTCATGAACATCAGAAACAAGGGCAAGATCGTGGTGTTGTTTTTCGTCGGTGAATTGGCGGGACATGTTGGAGGATTGGACGAAGGGGCGGAGGTCTCTGGCCATGGGACTTTCAGCGAACACCTTGCGTGCAGACTGCTTCTGATTGCAGACCACACAAGTCCACTTGTTGTTCTTACTGCTCTGCTTCCTCTGCTTCACCTATCATTTATTAATAACATTTATCAACAACAAATTTAAATCCCAAAATATGTACAGAGACGAATGGCAGCCATGTTCAGAGACGTAAAGTACAAACCTGCATGGTGGAGCATTGGCAGCATTGAACGGCATAGAAGATGGTGGACATGTTCTTCCGGTCTCTCCTTTTCTGCTTCCGAGTTTCACAATGTCGCTGCGAGATTTGTAGGTCAGGAAATTTTAAAGGGAATTTGATTTGAGAATTTGGGGTATCGCGCCAATTTTGGGTTGCTTTGGCGCGATACTTTTTTGGGACGAATTGGCGCGGTACTGTTTGAGCAAACAGGTGGAAATTGAATTTTATTTTTTTAACAATTATTTAATTTTATTTAAATTTAAAGAAAAATTATGATCAAAACTCCTTGAAGATATGGCGCGGTACTGTATCTTCAACAATTTTTTGTTGTTGTCGTTGTTTTTTTTTTTTTTGCATCTCTATCCATTCAACCATGAAGAATTTTGTAAGGGAGTTGCCTCCATTTTTTGTGTACTTATTCGGTGGCTAAACCAAAAGTTGATACTTAGAATGGGTGAATAAGTCGACAATTATAAATATCTTTTTGTTAATCTAAATCATAATAATAATTATTATTATTTCTTTGCAATATGAATGGTTCTAAAAAAAACTTTGGTTATTAAATAAAAAAATATATATTTATTAAATGATTAAATCTAATTTTTAAAAATTGACCTTAGATCTTAATTAGTAATAACTACAACAAAATATTCAAAAAAATATTTCAAATCAAATTGTTTTGAATTCCAACAAACATGTGCTCTCCCCAGCAGCTACCTCTTTTCTTCCTTTACATGATAAATTGACTTCTTCCTTCTACTCTTTTTGAGTAAAATGATAATACATGGTGATATTCTATCATTTTGATTTCGAGATCTTGCTTGCTGTGGGTAATGAGATTTTGATTTTCTCCTTTTCTACTGTCTTAGATTATACATGGGTATAAAAGGAATGATTCCACAGTAGAAATGGAGAAAATAAAAACCTTTTATAAGCAATCAGCACTACTACAAAAAGTTCATCACACAACGGAACAGAAATCGCCTGTTGTGTGTTTAAGTGAACTCTATTGTAGAACGGTATTAGTGATGTTCTGTTGTGTGAATGTCAGCAAGGTGATAACTTTTTTCTCATAACTACATTGCACAATGTTGTAGTAAAAATGGAACTGCAGAGAGAATAGATGGGAGAATTGTGTGTCATATTATTGATAATATGAGCCCTTTATATAGGGATTTACAGAGGACATAAAAGGTAATAGAATCCGAACATAACTAGAAAATCTAGAACCTTCTCCTATTACAACTCTAGGACTAAACCCTAGTTTGAAGAGGCACACTCAATGTCGATATCCTTCAACACTCCCCCTTGTGCCGCTCAAACTTGGTGATGATGCTTTGATTGTTGCCTCACTAAAAACCTTGCTAGGTAACAAAAACCATGTGGGACAAAAATAACCCTGGTCGAAGGACAAAAAGAGCACAACACGTCCTTCACTCTTTGAGATCGAACATGTAGACATCATACCTCCCCCTGATGTCAATATCTCCCCCTAATTGTTACAATCATGGGAGTTCGGATAATTTTCTTAATCCGAGGCTCTTCACATGTTTCTCGAAGGTGGATTTAGGTAACGACTTAGTGAATAAGTCCGCTACATTATCCTTAGATCGGATTTGATTCACTTCAATCTTTAGAAGTGTGATTCGAGCAAAAGCAATCGCCAATTTAAACCCTAAAAAATGTAGTTGTTAGTATATAATAAGCAGGGATCGTTCAAGCTGGGGATTGAGGGTACTCACATGTGAGAAACAAATTAAAATAAAGAATATACAAATTCACACGAAATCATTAGAACATATACAAGTTAAGTTAGAATTAAATTAGAAATCCATATCCAACACAAATACAATCAACAAATCCTAGTTAAACTCTAACTACACAAATCCATGTTCAACACAAACTCATATTACAATTCACGAAAATACTATTCACCAAATTAAAATATATTTCCAGATTATATTTTATACAATTTACGATTTCATGCAACTTAAAAAACTAAAACCGATTTAATTTATTTACAACTATACAAGAACATCAAGAAACACACGAAAGGAGGGTTTTAAAGATCAAAGTATAAATTTTCAGAAAATAATAAAAGAATAAAACGATTTATATACAAAGGTGGAAAAAGAAGAATTTTTGGAAAACAATTCATCACGAACAATTCAAGCTCAATTCATTCATGCATCCCTTATTCTTATTAGTTACCATGGAACGTTATCAACCAAGAAACAAAGATCAACGCAACCAATGTCCCTTATTTTACTTCCCTTCACACAATTGATCAAGCAACGCACTTAATCCAACATATTTCAAACGCAGGTATCACACAATCAACGCAACTCATGATCTCATGCATTCGAATCATTAAGAACAAGTGAAAGTTTAGTCAATGAACATGCAAATCCAAGTACTCAACGCAAGTCAATTCATCACATGCATAATCTGATTTCGACCTTTGTCCAAAGCCTTTACTACTCAAGTGAATTAGGGTTACAACGCATAATCCTAATTACTAGCTCCAATTACATGCAATCATCCTAAGTTGGCCACCAAAGAACAAGAACATGCAAAAGTTTTCTATAAAACAAAACCAGATTATCATTCCATATATTCGGAAATTAATCAAGATCAAGAACACATAAACAAACCAAACATTAAAAAGAACATCAAAATCGCATCCAAAAATCAGATTGTCAACTCATGGTTTCGGTTTTACACAAAGAAAAATAAAAACAGAAATTACATCTACAAGAACACTAAACCGTGAAGTAGACATATGGAAGGTGGTAAGAACAACCCTTGATCACATTCCAAAGACCCAAAGCAGCTCCAAGGTGGTGGCAGAAGGTGAAGATCACTGCAAAGATGGAGGACGGCAGGGCTAGGAACTTGCAAGATGCGAAAACCTGAAACTCAAGAGCAAACCGGTGAGAAACGAAATTGTGGAGAATAAGTTGTAACCCCTGAACGTCTAATACACTAGGTATATATAGAAAGACGTCTCAAGGCACTTCCAATTCTTTTCTACTTGGTTTCTCTTAGTTTGTGTTGATCTAGGACTTATTTGTTTGTTACAAAACAGATTTCCGGCAGGATTGACCTCAGTGCACTAAAATGACCATAACTTCGTCTAGAAAATAGATATCGATGAGCTGTAAATATTTCTGGAAACTAGACATCTTTAGCTTTCCAACCATATAAAGTTCATAATTTTCTGAGCTCTAAGCGATTTATGACACTCCGTTGAAGTTGACTGATTGGCACAGGCAGATTTCCGAATCTGTAATGGATTTGACTTTTAAAGCACAAGTTGAGTCCAATTCGATTTTCCTTCACATCACATGCCTCTCACATGCCTTCCATGCCTATTCTGAAGTAGAAATGTTAAGAACTCCCTAGAACCTTCAAGAATATCACGGCAATTCCAATCTTCTTGGACGTTCCATAGACTTCTCCTAGCCTCCACAAGTCTCCTAGTATGAGTAGAACTCCATATGCAAGTAGGTTTCCTAGTTGAATACAAACTTCTTTTATGCGATTCTTCTACACTCTTCCGGAACCTTCTTGAGTAATCCTTATCCAATGGGGACTCCTTGTCACACTAGGATTCCTTATCTGAGTAGAATTGGGTTTCCTTGTCCAAGTAGAACTTCTAATTTCCGCGACTTAAGAGTTTGAATCCAAGTCAGCTTCTGATTCCTACTCCAACTAGGATTCCTTTTCCTAGTCAAACTGGAAGAACTTCCATTTCTTCATTTCTTTCCATTTCTGGGCCACTCTTAGCCATTTTTGGACTTTGAAACTCCATTTTCACCTGTAAAACACTAACTAAGTTAAATTGATCAAGTTAAAGGAAATAACTTAGCAAAATATAGGGTTTAAACATTATAAACCTCGCATTTTATGCTCCTATCAAAGTGATTGTTGTTGCTGATTGTAAAAAAACTTAGGCGATATATGCTTGGTGTTGTCGCCCTTGATGAAACCTAACTTCATTTGCTCAATACAAGCTGCATTATCCTTATAAATACATGTAGGTTCATCTGTGGTAGACTTCAAACCACAAGTTCCTCGAATATTTCTAATTACAAACCTTAGCCATATGCATTCTCGCACGGCTTCATGTATAGCAATAATCTCTGCATGATTTGAGGAAGTAGCAACATTGTAGACCTCCAAGATATCGCGGTGCTTCCCATGGTAAAGACATAACCCATTTGGGAGTGACCTTTGTGAGGGTTAGAGTGATACCCTACATCAGCAAACATCACCATCGTTTTGGTGTAAGGGAGGAGGATGACGCCGGCTACCCTTGGCGGTGGCAGATTTGTCAGTCTTGGCATCTTGGACGACGCCTCTTGGGCTAATGAGATCCATTCTCATTCTTCCGTCATTCTTTTCTCTCTGTAGGGATTGAACAAGCCCATATATATCGTACATTTTAAGTAACGAAAGATTGTCTTTATACTAGTCCAATGACGTTGCGTTAGCGCGGGGCTATATCTAGCCAACAAGTTCGTAACAATTGAGGTGTCCGGTCTTGTATTGTGATAAGTACAATAATGTGCATATTGTACTCAGGTAAGCAATTTTGCTATTAACACATTTTCGTCATCATCCCTGGGATGAAATAGATCCCTCTTAGGGCCAAGACTACGGACGACCATGGGAGTGCATCTTTGACTTTATAAAAATGCCTAAGCATTTATTAACACGGTATGCAAGTTCTAAATCTAGACAAAACAGTGTTCTCCCAAGGTCCTTCATCTCAAACTCGGATTTCAGGTGTTCAGCGGTTTCCCTTAATTCTCAAGGTTCCAATTATGTTTATCAACATAAACCGCAACAATTTGTAAATCCGGAACTTGTCATGGAAATGTGAGGGCATAGTTCATCATATCCCTTCCCAATCAAGCAGTAACTTTAGTGAGCGTTTCAACCTCGTTTCAAACACGCTCCATGGTCTAGAGCCACTTGACTTGGGTAAATGAAGTTCACAGGAACCTTCATTATATTCCATATCTAGATCCCCATAAAGATACGTAGTGACCACATTCGTAAGCTGAATGTTCAGTTATTCAGAAACTACCAAACTAACGAAGTAGTGGAGTGCAATGACATCCATTACGAGAGAATATGTCTTCTCGTAGTCGATTCCAGGGCGTTTTGTGAGAAGTCTTGCGCCATAAGGCGAGATTATCATCTCTTTTTCTCATCACGCTATCTAACGAAGACCTATTAATGTCAACAAGTTTTATGTTAGGAGGTGTTGGCATCTCAGGCCCGAAATCCTTCCTCTTCGTTAGTGAATCCAATTCAACCTGGATCATATCTTTCTATTTATGCCAATTTTCTCTACGTTGGCATTCTTCAACGGAGTAAGGTTCAATGTCATTGGTCTTAATAATTCCACATCTTCATGTACACTAGTGTAATTCATAGAGATCTCTATATTCTTACGAATTGGTTCTAACATTGAGGCGTCCCCCAACGATGTCTCTTGGACATAACCACAATCCAGAATATTCTCATGAGACGGATTTTGAGTATCAATGATCAATGGATCAAGTTGTGCCAAACTCGCACTCTTCTTAGGGCGAGAATCTATCGAACCTATGGGTCTCTTACGCTCTCTAACGGAACCCATGGCCTATTACACTATTATGCCACCTTTGTGGCGTCACCATACCACCATCCATGCTAGTGGTGCCGTACCCATCTCCTCTAGGTGGCACCATGTCCTCTTGTGGGGACATCAATCCTTGTAGACATGTTTGCAGAGGGTATATGTGATCTCGTCACTTTTAGAGGATCAAGATGAGACATAGTGGGGATAGACCACGACAATTCCTGTCATTTTTGTTGAACATTGACGTTCTAATCTCCCCCTAATGACGGGAAGACTATCTCATCAAAGTGACAATTCGCAAATCCAGCGAAAAAGAGATTGCTTGTCAAGGGTTCTACATAGTGGACTTATAGTTGGAGACTTATGTCCAACACAAATATCTATATATATATATATATGCAGTCGTTGTAATGACTCATGTTGATGCGTTGTGGCAGCGCAATTGGCACATAAACCGTACACTCAAATATGCATAAGTACGAGATATTTGACTCGAACCCAGTCACTAGCTGTAACGCAAATAAAAGTTGAGTGGCTACTATGAGTCGTAGACGAATTAGCATAGCTGCATGTGATATTGCATAACCCAAGCAAAAATATTGGTGCGCATTACCAAAGTCTGGGCTATCATCATAGTCTTTTAATGGTGGCTTTTTCGAGAGACCAATTGGGTGTGTACATGGGAATATGATACTTAATATCAATACCCAATGATATGCAATAGTCATCGAAAATTTTTGATGTAAACTCTCTAGCATTATCAAGTCAAATTGACTGAATATGATGATCTGGGTAATGAGCCCGTAGCCATATGTTCTGAGCTAGGAGTTCATCAAAAGCAACATTACGAGTGGATGATATCGTGACATGTGACTAGCGTGTCCGCACATTAACCAACACCATAAAACATCTAAGCAGTCCGCAAGTTGGTTGAATTGATCCACAAAATCCCTTTGGATTCTATGTAAGAATGAAATTATTTCTTTAGTGTCCTTTGCATAGGATGGTCTTGATCCTAAAAAAAAACAGGCTTTACAGAATGAAATATTGGCCTTATAATCAACCAATGAAGGTTTCCGCAGGGGGATCATAGCGCCGGAGTTGGCCGGCCGGTGGTGCATGGCAACGGCGCCCCAAGGCGCAACGGCGGTGCAATGCTCTCTTTGAATCAACTTTTGATTCTCACTTCTCTTTGTTCTGGAGAAGAGATGTCCGTGTGAAGTCTTTAATATCACGGATCATCATATCATGACCTGGATATCCCAAACGGTCGTGGCAAAGCCTATATGTGTCAGAATCCCATAAGTCATCTCTCATGACATGGTTGGAATCAATGACTCGAATAGTGGTTGCATACAACCCACTAGAGCGACACATAAGTTTCTCTAATACTCGTCTATGTCTGTAGTCATTAGAGATGATGCAAAGGAACTCTTGTCCATTCTCACAATGTGTTTCTACATGAAAACCATTGGCTTTTATATCTTTCAAATAAAGTTTGAATTAAGGTATGTCCAAGACATTAAGTAAAAGAATCGACACTTTATATATAGCCAATGATTACATCAAAGTTTCTTAACCAAAGTCTAATCCAAAATAAAAATCAAACTTAGACAAATCGTAGTCACTCAATCCGTTTGGTAACTCCAATCAAATATGACCAGGGAAGTGGAGAGAGGTGTCGGTGGAGCGAGGCTCTCTTAAGTACCACTAATCTCAATCACTTTCCTAGACATCATACTTCATTGGATGTGCCACTTGAGAAAGAGATAATACAAAATTGTCATTTATTGATTAAGGCATAATTGCCATTACATAGTTCTTGGAAAAATAAAAGACTATATAAAATCTGTGGCATTTTATCTTCATCGCCAGATTTGAAGTCTTCATTGACTCGATGTCTTGATCACCATGAGGCGGCTAACTTTTTAGGTACATTGCAAACTCAGGTCCATTGATCAGACGTTCCATATCAAAAATAGACACCATGAAGAGGATTCTCCCTTGATTGAGGCGCATTGACGCAATGTGCATGGTCCCTAGGACCGGAGGCGTTGGAAAATTATTACCATGGCCAACGTTGGCTCTATGGTTTCCAACCCTTCGTCCCTTAAAGTCACGACTCCTACGGTGGCGTGATTGTCGCCTTTGGCGACTAGCTTCATGAGCATTTCGATCATATGGATCATGACGTCTATGGCGACTTTCTCTAGCCCTGGGACGATGCTCTAGATAGCTATCTCGAAGCCTATCAATTTCTCTTCTTACAAGCTCGTTGCCTTGCCTTTCAGCAATTTCCATAGCTTCAATAAGCTATTGAAAGCTTGTGATCCGTCTTGCATTTATATGAGTCCGAAATAAATCACAGGACCTCATAGCATAGACAGGGAAGGTATTGAGGGTTTTCTCAATCAATTGTTCTTCTGTGATCATCTTGCCATAGAAGCGCATCATTCCTGTGATGCGGAGAGCTTCCGAATAAAATTGTATGACTGTATCAAAGTCAGAGAAGCGAAGATCATTCCATTCTGCTTCTAAATTCGGAAGGATGGAGTCACAAACGTGGCCATAACGTTCACGAAGCGCTTGCCATAGCTTTATAGCGCTATCCTCATTCATGAACTCAAACCTGAGGTCCCTATCCATGCGATGCATCATTAGGGCAAGTACCCTAGAATTTTCGATCTTAGTTTAAGGGTCTGGAGCAGTTCCTTTATGACAAAGCTCTTGGATTTTATGCAATAAGGCACGGGCAATAAGGTGGAGCTCAACATCCTGAGCCCATATAAGGTATCTTTTGCCTACATAATCCAATGGAACAAAATCGAGTATGTTCGAGTTTGACATCCTGAAAAAGGGTGAAACAAGAACAAATTAGTTTCGGAGTCAATGCTTCCACGAAAACTAATATTAATAAGATTTCCGAGCTATGCTACCAAGAAATCGATTTCCAAGAATATTTGGATTCGACCGTGTTAATGCTCAAAGTCCGGCGGTAGCCGATCTTTCGTTTAACGCGGGTCCGGTTGGCGGACAGCAACTCCGAGGACTTGATGGCCTCCGCTAGCTGTCACACGAGAGACAGGGCGTCAGAGGTAAGTCAGTCCATGCATGTAGGCAGCATAACAATAAATGAGTAGTAAAATGTGTAATTAATGAGGAGAGAGGAGAGAACCTTTTATAGGTGAGGAGAAGGCTGATCTTCTTCTTGTTTTCGATGTGGGATTGGTGTGCTTCGATACCCAGCGTCTGGAGCTTCTGATGCTAACTCGGCGCGGCGTGTGGCGGCGGGTTAGCTGTGATCTGGGGGCGATCCCGGGCTCAGGCGGTAGCCCTCCTGGCTGTGTCTCCGCAAGTCACCCACTTGGTGATACTCGGTACCTCTGGAAGTACGATGAGCGTGGGGCTCATTATAGCTAATTATGCCTGCAAACGTATATGTAGGTACAGACCGAAACAATGATGTTTGAATGGTCAAATTTTGACGCTCACAGACACTCTTAGTCCGTAGCTTACGAACGCTCTTAGTCCGTAATATTTCAATGCTTCACGAACGCTCTTAGTTCGTGGTGTACGAACGCTCTTAGTTAGTATAGCGTGAATCCCCACGATTCCGCTTATGTAAATAATCAAACCCATGTTCGTATATTGCAAATCTTGCAGAAAATAAATGTATTTAAAAGACAAGAAAGCAAGAACTTTAATCTTTAAAAACTTATTTGATGATTTAGGGCTTGAGTCACGCGCGTGTTGATGCAGGCGTGATGGAGCGAAGCTAAACGAGGAGATGGTGAAGCGAGGCTTGCAACAGTGTCGGATGCGAGGGGCAGCAGGGGCTGCAATGATGCTGTAGTGGCAGCAGGTGCGCAAAACAGCAGAGCTACTGTGCTGTAGGGCTGCGGGGTTGCGGTGCTGCGGGGTTGTAAGACTGCAAGGCTAAGGTGCTGCACCGCTGCGAGGCTAGTTGCAGAAGGACTACGAGGCTGCGATGCTACACTGCTGGGAGGATGGTTACGAAAGGCAGGTGCACGGGTTACTGTAGGGCAGATGGTGCTCGGGAGGGCAGGTTGCAGGGCTACGGGTTGCAGGAGAGCAGACGCTCGCGTGGGCTAGCAGGTGGTGCGCAGGGGCTGCGGGAAGTAGCAGGCACGTGGGTGCGCAGGAGGGGAACAACGAGCGTAGGGGTGAGTAGGAGCTGCGGGGGCAGGGAGCGTAGGGGCTTGTAAGGGTTGCGGGGGCAGCAAGCGCAGGGGCGCGTTGGAGCTGCGGGGGCAGCAAGCGCAAGGCTGCAAGGCTAGGGCTTGCGGCAGATTTGGTGAGAAATTTTTTTCTGGTTTTTGTTTAGGGTTTTGGCTTTTAGGGTTATGGTTAGGGTTAGGGCTCGTGCTGATAACATGTTGTAGTAAAAATGAAATTGTAGAGAGAATAGATGGGAGAATTGTGTGTCATATTATTGATAATAGGAGCCCTTTATATAGGGATTTACAGAGTACATAAAAGGTAATAGAATCCGAACATAACTAGGAAATCTAGAACCTTCTCCTATTACAACTCTAGGGCTAAACCCTAGTTTGAAGAGGCACACTCAATGTCGATATCCTTCAACACACAACACAATTAAGCATTGTCCGTTGTCTGAGTCTTAAAAAATTTAACGGCAAATTTTCCTCCACTCTCGAGTCCTAAGTTCCTCTTGAAACAATGAAATTTAGGCTACTAGGTACAATGGTATAGCTACTTCCGTTGTATGATTGACAAATGAGCACCAAATTTTGAGAAAGCTTTCTTGAATGTCTTCTACCAGGCACACCTAGTGCAAGTTGCAAAAATTGTACAACGGATTTAAGCCATTCCGTTGTCTGAAACTAGGAAAATAGGCGGCAAGATTTTGAGCTAAAATGAAGTAGGCGACATGTTTCTCTCCATGCCTTGGCATTTTGTTTTTATGTAATACACTCTTACGACGGTGTGTTAGGTTTCTGTTGTGGGAGCGACTCTAGAATTTATTGAAGTTCGATTGTGTCCGCAGACCTAGCCACATCGGCCGCGTTTGTTTTGCTTGATATGAGGAGTGGATAGGAAAAAATATTTCCAATCTGATTGGTCAATATGTTTGGAGTCTTGGAGTCTTGGATAACTTGCAACCAAAAAATAATAATACTATCAGAGCAACTCCAACACCTTCCCCATATCTTGATTTTTCTCCATTTTAGGGAAAAAATTTGTTGTTTTGCTCCAACAGATTACCTATAATTATCCCTAAAATAGAGATACTGATGAGAGAGATAACAAAATTTCCTATATTTACAGCAATCTGTAAAATTTTAGGGAATGATTTGAGGAAGAATTATGGAATCTGTAAAATAGAGAATCTGTTGGAGTTGGAGCATAAATTTTTTTGGAGATTTTAATTTTTGCTTCCCTATAATAGAGAAATTATAGGGAATCTGTTAGAGATACTCTAACTTTGATAACAAGTCCCGTTGGAGAGGTATCAGAGCAACTCCAACAGCTTCCCCATATCTTGATTTTTCTCCATTTTTGGGAAAATTTTTGTTGTTTTGCTCCAACAGATTACCTATAATTATCCCTAAAATAGAGATAGTGATGAGAGAGATAACAAAATTTCCTATATTTACAGCAATCTGTAAAATTTTAGGGAATGATTTAAGAAAGAATTATGGAATCTGTAAAATAGAGAATCTGTTGGAGTTGGAGCATAAATTTTTTTGGAGATTTTAATTTTTGCTTCCCTATAATAGAGAAATTATAGGGAAGCTGTTAGAGATACTCTAACTTTGATAACAAGTCCCGTTGGAGAGGTAAGATATAACTTATCCATACAGGCCACTATTCAACCACGATATTGAAACAGAAAACCACGCGCGCGTGCCTCTTTCTGTCTTTGACCTTCAAACTATGGTGCAATCATGGATCAGTTCCATGACTAATTGTCATTAACCACGTGTGCCTTCATCTCCATCTTCTATCTTCCTCACCTCCTACTTCTTCGATTGCCAAGAAATCTGATCGTTGCTAGACTGCGACGTACTCCCGAACGCCGAATTCAATGTTCCCGCCGCTGATGGATTCCTCAAGACTTCGCTGTTCATCTCTACCTTGATCTGGAATTGTTTGTTACTTTGTTTCCATCAATCTCATTGTTGCTCCCAAAGAATTTTTGGCTAAGCTGAGTTTCTGATTTTCTTTAATTTTTAGTTATCCAATTTCTAATCCAACTGTTATATTATTGCTCCAAACACCAAGTAATTAAGATTGAGATTTTAAAATCCAATCTATTTCCAATCTAATCCAAGTTGGTTATCGATGCCAATCCATTCCAATCAAGTGTGCCAAACGTGGCCATCGTGTCAGAAAGAGAGAGAGAGAGAAAAAACCAAAAACAAAATCTCTCGAGCTCTCTCAGTTGTGAAGGTCTTTGTCTCTCCAGTCCTATTCTACCAGCTTTCTCCAAAAGCTCAGAGCTTTCCCTTAATCCTCTCACCCAAAAACCTCAAATTCCAAATCCCCTATTTTTCATATCATCCAATTGCTTCCCAAATTTGAATCCCAACTTCAATTCAACTTTACCATCTCCAGTTCATCGTCTTTTGCTACCCAAATGGCATTCCCTAACTGCTGTTAGCCTTTTCTAGGTCGTATTTCTTTGTCTCCAAGACCGCACTATACCAAATCTTCACCATACTATTTCAATTTACTCTTATGGCGATCCGAGTAACCCTAGGGTTTTCCGGCTTCGTGGCCCAAAACCTAGCCTCCTTTGCTAGCTAGCATTCGTGTCAGTAATTGCCACATCGTCCACTAGTGCTGAGTTAGGTCTCTGCTATTCGGCACTAACCAGATAAGATAAAAAGTATATTTTGTTTCCTTTATCTCTGGATTTGAAACTTGGGGTTGAATTTGTATTTTATTTTGTTAATTTGTTCGTATCTTTTGTTCGTGTTGAATCGAACTACTTTTCTTTAATATCCTGGGCATAGTGAACGGAGTTGAGAGCTAGATTTAGCTCACTTGTAATTTCACATAATGCTATATGCTTAGTGGTCTATCTATAGTGAATCAACCATATTGACCGAGCTTGAAGGGGAGTATTGGAGATTTGGTGATATGGTCAAGATATGGTTAACTTGCAATTTACGTTTGTGCATGTGGTGAATCCTCTATTATTGCAAAGTAAGCATGGTGGTGCTGCTGCAGCATGGCACAAATAGTCCTTTCTCATTCAATGGAGTTTAAAGCATGGTGAAGCAAGTCTAAGCATAGTGTCCTTTCTTATTGACGTTCTTCTATTGTAATCAGTTTAGATAGGATTCAAGTAGTGTGAAACCTCTTAGAGCAAATGCACCCATGAACCAAGGGCAATTGCTGATTTGCTAACCAAATTGGTACTACCAATCCACTATTCATCTCAAATTGGCAATTGCCTTCAGCTTATACAATGCACCAATGAAAGGCAATTTGCCTGCCAATCCGCTATTCACACTTCAAATTTGAATAATTCATTAAACTTATAATTTAATTACTAAACAATTAACAATTAGAATAATCATACAATGTTAATTTAATAAAAAATTAATGCATATGTTAATCAAGTAGTCATGTAACTGGTCATGTAACTGACCATGTCACTGGTCACGTAACTGACCATGTCACTGACCACGTAACTGACCATGTCACTGACCAATCCATGTAACTGACCATGTCACTGACCATGTAACTGACCATGTAACTGACCATGTCACTGACCATGTAACTGACCATGTAACTGACCATGTCACTGACCATGTAACTGACCATGTAACTGACCATGTCACTGACCATGTAACTGACCATGTAACTGACCATGTCACTGACCATGTAACTGACCATGTAACTGACCATGTCACTGACCATGTAACTGACCATGTAACTGACCATGTCACTGACCATGTAACTGACCATGTAACTGACCATGTCACTGACCATGTAACTGACCATGTAACTGACCATGTCACTGACCATGTAACTGACCATGTAACTGACCATGTCACTGACCATGTAACTGACCATGTAACTGACCATGTCACTGACCATGTAACTGACCATGTAACTGACCATGTCACTGACCATGTAACTGACCATGTAACTGACCATGTCACTGACCATGTAACTGACCATGTAACTGACCATGTCACTGACCATGTAACTGACCATGTAACTGACCATGTCACTGACCATGTAACTGACCATGTAACTGACCATGTCACTGACCATGTAACTGACCATGTAACTGACCATGTCACTGACCATGTAACTGACCATGTAACTGACCATGTCACTGACCATGTAACTGACCATGTAACTGACCATGTCACTGACCATGTAACTGACCATGTAACTGACCATGTCACTGACCATGTAACTGACCATGTAACTGACCATGTCACTGACCATGTAACTGACCATGTAACTGACCATGTCACTGACCATGTAACTGACCATGTAACTGACCATGTCACTGACCATGTAACTGACCATGTAACTGACCATGTCACTGACCAATCCATTTGAGATTTTTTTTAAAACTTTTGAATTAATTTTTAGGTGAAAAAAGAAACATTACCATTGGTATTTAATTACAGCCATCTGATTGAGATCCAACGACTGTGAATAAAGAACCATTTCCCAAATTTGTGTCTACAAGCAATGACATTTGTGCAAGATGTGGAGCCCACCCCAATCAGTCGGGCAAATTGATGGGCAAGAATTGGTCATCCAATTGCCCAGGCAGCTGGTCCCCACGTGGGCCCCAGCAATTAGTCAGGCAATTTTTCATTGGTGCATTGCCCATTTGCTAACAATTGCCCAATTAGTCACCCAATCAGTGCATGGGTGCATCTGCTCTTAGGATTTGAAGTTTTTTGCGAGGAATTTATTTTCCTCAGTAAATGTCACTTTTTACGAGGAATATTTCGATTCCTCATTAAATGTCATTAGGTTTTCTGCGAGAAATATATTTTCCTCACTATACACCACTTTCTACGATTGTAGATACCTCTACTAGCAAGGCTAGTTTGCTACCTCACCAAGCATAAACAACACGCTCATGGGATCCAACCGCTACATACATCTTGTAGCCCTATGTTCAAGCTACGCTACGGTATCCGGAAGTCGCAAATCCGTCGCCGGGAAGCCACCTTTCCGGCCTTGCCAAGTTGCCTTCACAAACATGCTTCAAGACTAGAATAGTGGGTTCTTGTCCCACATCTAAGAAAATGTAAATGAGGGAGCCTCCTTCCCCTATAAAAGGAATGCCTCCTCCCACTTAACCACCATTCAATCCGATCTCATTACATCTCTTGTAATCTTGTTAGGCCGCAAGGCTCGACACACTAGTACACATTCAAGTGGACGTAGTTTCCCGCTAAGGCGGGAGACGAACCACTATACATCTTGTGTCGATCTCTCTCTATCTCTTTCTTTACATTAATTAGATCCCCAACGGATCCAAGCATTAACATTGGCGCCGTCTGTGGGAAGCCGACAAAAAGGCTTCGTCACTTATCATTGAGTTAAGTCATATTAACCGAGCTCAAAATAAATTCTTTCTTTGAGTTATATAATTGAAATTCTTAGCGGTAACTTGTGCCATTGGGGCCGGTCAACGCCCACAGGCTCAGTCAACGCCCATGGACCAGTCAATGCTTGGTCAACGCCAGCTCAAAAAGTCAACGCTGAACTCAAAAAAAAAAAAAAAAAAAAACTTGGATGTCAAGCCCCTATGCCAGGATCATCGGTACACTGCCCCAGCGGCAAATTTTACCCATCTTCGGCGGTAATTTAAAAAAAAATAAAAAAAATTGAGGTCAAATCTTCTCTGGACACCCAGAGATTTGCTATGGACACCAACACTCTTCAATCATCATCAGCGGCACCGCCACACTGGTTCAGCGGCAACACCAAACTTGCACCACCAGCAGCCAAGAATCCGCTCAACTGCTCCGCCAGAGCACCATCAGCGACACTTCTTCCGCTAGCCAACCTCCGATCCGCTAGCGAGCCAAGCCTCCGCCAAACATCCGCTAGCATATTCCTCCGCTAGAGCCTACCGCCAGCAACGCCGGCCAGCCTACCAGCAAGCACAACCACCAACTCTCCGCTGAGCACCAGGTCAGCTAGCTATAACACCGCTAGGAGACACCGGCGGCAAAACCTCCGCCAGCCGCAAAACCGACGGCCAAAACTGCTCCACCGTCGAGCACCTCTGCTTCATCCAGTTCCAAACCTCCGCCACCATAGGCTCCGCCGAACTCCTCCGCTGGGCACCACTGCCGGCAGGCCAGTGAACTCCGCCACTCATCATCCCATCTCTGCCAAGGAGCCAACGCCGAGAGTTCTCCGCCAAAGAACCATCTCCGCCAAAGCTCCGCTGGCCAACCTCCAAACTTCCTCCAATACCGCCGGACAACTCCGCAAGCCTCCAAATCAGCATAAGATAAGCAATTATACATTCTCTTTCACGCTCTTACAATTAGAGCTACTACCATGCCAAGGCCATGCTTTTACTACTTTTAAGCATGCCTACAAAATGTTATTAGCAACTTTACCACAAGCACATGCTACACACATACATGCTTAAATGCACTTTCATGTGACATGCATCTAGAAGCTTGTGACACTTACGACTTAATTAAACATGCTCGGATAAACGACTTGTTCGGGTTACGACTCGCTTGGGTATCGAGTATGGCTATGACTTGCGCTTGGGCCACTCCTCGCATGCTCGCACAACGCCTACACACTCAACTACACCCAACTTGCTCGATCATGTCCAACATGCTTTACTTAAAGCCCCAAGTTCACAAACGCTTCATACGATGTCACCGGGACTACTCCCACAAATTTATATGGACACCCATTACATTTCCCACTATCTATTATGCGTGTTATATGGCCATAAGATCCACATATACAACTACCAATATTTTACATGTTCATACACATTAATGGAATATTGAGTTCTTCTACCATTTGTTGTACGCAACAAAACGAATTCTTTTCGCATTCCATTAATACGAGCTGTAACCAATACAACAAGCATTCTACATATGCGCGTTTTTGTCTCATTGTGTAGGTTAAAGGAGTCCCTTCTTGCTTGCGGAGCTCGGGGACTTGTAGGGGCTAGGCGCCTCTCGGACATTGTTTATGCTTGATGCCTTCATGATTATAACTCCCCAACCAAGAAGCTCCTCTTACTCGGGGACTTCGGGGACTTGTAGATACCTCTACTAGCAAGGCTAGTTTGCTACCTCACCAAGCATAAACAACACCCTCATGGGATCCAACCGCTACATACATCTTGTAGCCCTATGTTCAAGCTACGCTACGGTATCCGGAAGTCCCAAATCCGTCGCCGGGAAGCCACCTTTCCGGCCTTGCCAAGTTGCCTTCACAAACATGCTTCAAGACTAGAATAGTGGGTTCTTGTCCCACATCTAAGAAAATGTAAATGAGGGAGCCTCCTTCCCCTATAAAAGGAATGCCTCCTCCCACTTAAACACCATTCAATCCGATCCCATTACATCTCTTGTAATCTTGTTAGGCCACAAGGCTCGACACACTAGTACACATTCAAGTGGACGTAAGTTTCCCGCTAAGGCGGGAGACGAACCACTATACATCTTGTGTCGATCTCTCTCTATCTCTTCCTTTACGTTAATTAGATCCCCAACGGATCCAAGCATTAACAACGATGAATATTTTAGTTCATCACTGAAGGTGACCCTAATTTGGTCTTCTAAATCATCATGTTATTAGCGAGGAAATATGAAACATAGGTGAGGAATGTTTTCATCGCGAAAAAGACATTCAACGAGGAAATAACGATTTCGTCGTTATTAGTTTGGCGCAAAATTATGTAAAACGCGCCAAATTCAATAGCGACAAAACTATGGTTTCCTCACTAAAAGACAGACTTTTATGAGGAACTATTTCCTCGTCAAAAGAAGTAATTAGGGAGGAAATAAGGATTTCGTCATTGTTTGTTTGGCCGAAAATTATGTAAAACCCACCAAATGCAATGGCAATAAAAGTATGGTTTCCTCGCAAAAAGTCTGTCTATTACGAGGAACTATTTCCTTGTCAAAAGAAGCAATTAGGGAGGAAATAACACTTTCGTCGTTATTTGTTTGGCGGAAAATGCTGTAAAACCCGCCAAATTCAATGGCGACAAAGTATGGTTTCCTCACTAAAAGACAGACTTTTATGAGGAACTATTTCCTCGTAAAAAAATAAGCAATTGGCAAGGAAATAACGATTTCGTCGTTATTTGTTTGGCGAAAAATAATGAAAAACCCGCCAAATTCAATGACGACAAAAGTATGGTTTCCTCGCTAAAAGTCCGTCTTTTAGAGGAACTATTTCCTTGTAAAAAAGAAGCTATAAGTGAGGAAATAACAATTTTGTCGTTAATTATTTGGCGGAAAATTATGTAAAACCTGCCAAATTCAATGGCGACAAAACTATGGTTTCCTCGCTAAAAGTCCTGTTTTACGAGGAACTACTTTCTTGTCAAAAGAAGCATTTAGCAAGGAAATAACGATTTCGTTGTTATTTATTTGGCGGAGCATTATGTAAAACCCGCCAAATTTAATGGCGACAAAACTATTGTTTCCTCGCTAAAAGTTTGTGTTCTGCGAGCAACAATTCCCTCATCAAAAGAAGCATTTTCATAAGATAATTACGATTTCGTGTTTGTTAGTTTTGTAGAGAAAATTGTATAAGACCCTCCAAATTTAATAGCGATGAATGATTTCCTCACCATCAATACATTTAGCGAGGATCTATAATTTCATCGTTGTAGATTTTGGTGGGAAAAATTATAATT
>BDJD01000532.1:19859-39510 GCA_002564525.1 Rosa multiflora
CATATATACAAGGCACTTCCACTAACGGATCCATTTTTTGGTCTTTTCTATGGATAAGGCATTAGACCAACTTTTCGATTACATTTTGCAATCTCAACCGTTCAGTTTTTAGGTCTTAATGTGTAGATCACCTCTGCAAATTTTCAGTCAAATCGGTGACCATTAAGGTATCCAACTAGATTAAATCAATGGACGAAAGGAACCTATCCAACCTGAACCGTTCAAACATAGAATTGTAAATTACAGTTTTGAATGCCTTAATGATAATCAACTTGGCTGAAAATTTACAGAGGTGATCTACACATTAGGACCTAAAAACTGAACGGTTGAGATGCCAAAATATGATCGAAAAGTTGGTCTAATGTCCTAACCCTAAAAAAGACAAAAGAGAGATCCCTCACTATATATATATATATATATATATATAGCCCTTCTTGGCTGCGAATGTCCGTTCCTAAGCTAAGGAACGGATTTCCAGTTTTGACCCACTTTTCGATCACATTTTAACATCTTAACCGTTCCGTTTTTAGGTATATATGAGTAGATCACTTCTGCAAATTTTCAGCCAAATTGATGATCGTTAAGGCATCCAAATCTGCAATTTACCATTATAAACACGAACGGTTCCGGTTCGACATATTCGGTTCGTTGGTGTAAATTGGAAGTTATGGATGCCTTAACGATCATCAATTTGGCTGAAAATTTGTAGAGATGATCTATATATTAGGACCTAAAAACTGAACGGTTAAGATGTGAAAATATGATCGAAATGTGGGTCAAATATGGAAATCCGTACATTTTGCTTAGGTACGGATATCCGCACCTAAGCAAGGTTGTGAATATATATATCCTGTGTGTACACACACACATACATATATACAGGCTTTCTCAGGTAAGGATATCCTTACCTAAGCTTATGGAACGAATTTTCAGTTTTTGGTCACTTTTCGCTTACATATTCACATCTTAACCGTTCACTTTTTAGGTCCTAATGTATATATCACTTTTGCAAAATTTCAGCCAAATTGATGATCATTAAGACATCCAAAACTGCAAATTACACGAACGAACCAAATCTTTAGAACCGGAACCGTTCGTGTACATTGTTGTAAATTGCAGTTTTGAATACTTTAACGATCATCAATTTGGCTGAAATTTTGCAGAGATGATCTATATATTAGGACCTAAAAACTGAACGGTTAAGATGTGAATATGTGATCAAAAAGTTGCCAAAAACTGGAAATCCGTACCTAAGCTTATATAAGGACGTCCTTAGCCAAGAAGGACTGTACATATATATAGACATATACATAGGTGTGTGTGTGTGTGTAGAGACACACACACACACCTTTGTTTGCAGGCCTTGTTCACAGTCTCGAAACGAAGATATCTAATAACCCGCTAACCGATTCTACCTCATCAGATCCACTCAAGAGAATTCTTCTTCGAAGGGATTGCGTCTCGAATAGATTGTATCTCAAAGAGATTGTACCTCACTTGGAATTTTCCTTGAGCAAATCTCTCTTCAGTCAGATCCTCCTTGAAGGGTTTCATCCTATCAAGATCCTCCTCAATAAATTATTTCCTCCTCGACTTAATCTTGACCGGATATTTCTACCTCGACCAGATATTTCCTCCTCAACCGGATATTCCCTCTTTGACTAAATATCTTCACCTAAACAAGATATATCTCCTCCCAGATAAGAAGTCTCTTTATTGAGATACAATCTAACATATAACATGTTATGAATTTTTCCTATTTCTATTATTTGAAGGAGAAGGAGGTATACTGACATTCCTAATAGATTAAGGGTAAATGCTCTATAAGAGATACACTGACATGTGCTACAATAACATTACTAATGAATGACATGTCATAATATGATGGACTTCTCTACAATTTAGGATATTCACAATCATAAAGATACCCTAAATCCAATTTTACTTTTATAATTGGCATATAGAAGGATTAGAGAAAGAGAAGACTAAAAAAAAAAAAAAAAGAGAAGCGGGACATTGAAAACCCAAATGACAGAAGGCGGGGAGCAAGAAACAAAGGCGCTAATTCAAAAGGAAAAAAAATTAAAGATAAAACCTAAGGAAACAGAACTCTATCTTTTTGGCACTAGCTTCTCGATCTATCTCTGACGGCGTTCTACCAAAGCTCTGTCTCTAAGGCTCCTTCTCTGAATCTTCCATCTTTGAAGTTCTCATCTCTGTGAGTAAGATTAGATTCATCTTTCTTCCTCCCTATATATTATTCTTGTATAGCTTGATTAATCAAGGTCTTATTTTCTTGTAGGCTAGGTTGTTCGTTGCTCTTCCAATTATTGAAATTTTTGGATTCGATACAGCTCGATTGATCAAAGCACCAACCATCGCATTCTTTGCTTTGTTAAGGGGTTAAGCAAGGGGTTAAGCAACAGGTCAATTGCACTGCACTTGATTTACTGTTATGCGCCATGAGTTAACGAATGCATAGAAATTTTATTTTTATTTTATTTTTTCTTCTTAAATGGCACTATGATGAATTAAATTATGATCACTATATATGGCAGAAACTTATAGCCTTACTTATTATATTAATTTTGAATAGATAGGATTGAAAACTTGTTGCTTAGATTAAATTATTGTTGCGTAATCCTCGACTGATGAAAACCTCTTACAGAAGTAAAGGAAGCAAATTAAAAATAGAGGAACAAAAAAGAATAGTTTTCTTGATTGCGAGATGTTAAGGGGTTTTGTTCTATCGGTGAGAGAGTCTCTTTGTCTTTCTTGGAAACTGTAGAATTGTTAATTCATAGGTATTAAGAACAACAGTAGATGAACTGGATAAACTAATATGTTCTCACCTTATTTGCTGATGCAGGACTTTCAGATTAGGTTGCTTTCTATTGGATTTCTTATTTGCTCGTAAAAAGGTGAGAAATTTGATCTGTCTTAATGAATTCTTCCATTCAAAGGTGAAAGGGAGTTGGTAGCTCTAAGTTTAAGCTTTTATTGGTTTTCTTGTTTCGTTTTCTGGGTTCGTAAGCTATGCATACCAACTGTTTCTGTTTGATTTAAGTTCTGACTGAAATTCTATTAACTGTTCGCTGACGCAGCTACCTGTTTTTTTGAAACTGAAATTTAGCTAACTACGAGCAGCTGTAACCTTTAATATACCTTTATATTTTTTGTTTGAGGTTTTAATTTTTTTTTTTTTGGACTAAACCTTATTACAATTTATGATGTTTTGTCTCCTTTGCTGTCCATTATGCCTTCAGTTCTTTTTTTTTTTTAATAATTTTTTTTTTGTTATTTTTTTTTTCCTTCGTTTATAGATGACTCGAGTCATTTTTTTTTTCTGTTATGCGAGGTGAGGAAGGCGGTGTTGGAAGCGAGGGAGTGAGCCCGGAAGAAGGAAGAAGAAAGAGATAAAACGAAGGAAAAAAAAAATAACAGAAAAAAAAATTATTTAAAAAAAAAAGAACTGAGGGCATAATGGACATTTTGGTGTCAAAAATTGGCGTCGTGTACTGATAGTGGGTCGAGTTTCAAATTTCGTGTACCGAAATGTTTGGTTTGAAACTTTGTGTATAAGAATTATTAGTGGCCTTTACTTGGTGTACTGTTTGCGAAATTTACCCTTTTTATAATAGTAGTCACATGATGCGCCGTTCAAATGTGTCTAACATTCAAAAGCCTACTATTGGTATGTGTCATATTTTATTTTTTTATAAGTTTATAATTCATTTGGTTGACTAATTAATAATTTAATTTAACATTTATGTATAACAACAGGTAATGCACTGAGTAAACACTTTTGTGTAGCAACTGCTGATCTACCATCCCCAAATTCTGTACGAGATGGATTCGGTTCTACTTTAGGTAATTCTTCAATTTTTTTTTTCCTACAACAATATTTACATAAAGTTAGATTTAACTTATTTATTTGACTCGTATTGATTAATTTAACATGTGTGTAATAACAGGTAGTGCAATGGCTAAACGCTCTCGTGTGCAAACTACTGATCAGCCATGCCAAAATTCTGTAGAAGATGGACTCAATCCTGCTGCTGGTACCACTACAGAAAGAACTACTACTGGTAAGTAGTGTTGTAGTCTTATTAAATTAAATGTTTATCAGTTCAATTATTTATGTACTAAAAAGTGTAGACAAAAGAGAGCGAAATGCAATTTTGTTTTCGTGAATTGCAAATTAGAAGGGTATACCTAAATTACATGTATAATGACAGGGGTCAGAATTAGTTCACGTCTTCAGCATCAAAATACTAATGATCAGCTATTGATAAATGTTACAACTGAAGAGTAAAATGATAATGTGATGTCAGCTAGTAATCAAGAGCCTCCTGCAGGTATGCACAATATTATATATGTTGTTATATTTTGAGAACTAAATATTTATGTGTACTTCATTAATTAAGAATTATGTTAAAGGTCTAAGAAAAAAGGTGCGGGGAAAGACAAGAGGGGTGAATGTAGATAAGGTGCTTTCCTAGTTGAATGCTAAAATACTTGTCACTCTAACCGAGCAAAATGGTAGGCCTACAGGCCCATATGCTGAAATGTTGGCCAATAAAATTGGTTTCATAGTTCGAAACCATGCCCCACTAAATGTGAAAAAATGGAAGCAGATTCAGAAAACTAAAGTGGATAAGTTAATTAAAAGAATAACGGTGAGTGATGGTTTATTTTTCTGAAACATACGTTTACATTGATTGTTTTGATTAAATATTTTGTTTGACATGAAATTATTTATATGCAGAACAAGTTTGACATTAACATGTCTCTCCCTTGGGTTGAGAGATATGTAATTACAACATGTCAGACTGTATTTTGTAATTTTCGCTATAAGTTGAAGAAACATTTTGAGAAATTTTAAACAATCGAGGAAGCAATTGAAAACAAACACGATGATGTCAAGACTCAGGAAGAATGGGAGTTTCTCTGTGCTCGTTCTTCTAGTGAAAAGTTTCAGGTACAGTATTATTTTTTTTAAAACTATTTTTCAACACAATTCACTTTTTTGTTATATTAGTTTTCTTTTTCATTCAAATCCCAACTTACTGTTTGATATTTCATAATAATTTTCAGATTCGTTCAGAGAAGAATGCAATAAATAGGTCAAAGTTGACACATCACCACAAAGCTGGGTCAAAGTCATTTATTTCTCACCAAGAGCAAATTCTGAGATATCTATAAGTTTTGTTAATAAATTTATAGCTTAAATATATATTTGTAGATGTTAAAAGAATGTGTTTGAATGTAATAGGTAACACAGAATGGAGAGATGCAAGGTGCAATTGATCGCTTTGAAATAGAGTACAAAAGCACTAAAAAAGTGTTGATGCTTAAGTCCGGCGGTAGCCGACTCTTTGTTTAACGCGGGTCCGGTGGGCGGACCACTACTTCGAGGATTAGATGACTTTTGTTTACTGCAACACGAGAGACAGGGCGTCAGAGGGAGACCGCGTTGGGCGGTCTTCACTTCTCCGATGCCTAAGTCAGTCACTGTATATGGGTAGTATAACAATAAATGAGTAGTAATTGCGTAATTAATGAGGAGAGAGGAGAGAACCTTTTATAGGTGAGGAAGAGGTTGATCTTCTTCTTGTTTCCGATGTGGGACTGATGTGCTTGGATTCCCAGCGTCTGGAGCTTCTAATGCCATCTTGACGCGGCGCGTGGCGGCGCATCAGCGGTGATCTGGGGGCGATCCACGGCTCGAGCGGTAGCCCGCCTTCGCAGGTTACCCCCTTGGTGGGAGTCGGTACCTCTGGCGGTACCATGAGCGTGGCTCATTATAGCTAATTATGCTCGTTCTGGCACATGTAGGTACAAGTCCCCCAAGTCCCCAGTCAAGGAGGGCAATCTTGGTTGGGGAGT
Organism: Rosa multiflora; assembly: GCA_002564525.1. Classification (NCBI taxonomy): domain Eukaryota; kingdom Viridiplantae; phylum Streptophyta; class Magnoliopsida; order Rosales; family Rosaceae; genus Rosa; species Rosa multiflora. The sequence continues at coordinate 25,749 of BDJD01000532.1, forward strand.
TGATCGGCGGTGTGAAGCGTTACTTCCGCTAGACTTGCAACAGAATAATTAGCGTCAGTGCGTTGTCAATCGTGGATTTGCTGAGCGAACGCTTTATACCCTTTCGAGTGGGCCCCTGCCAGGCCCGCCAGGGAGTCCCCCACTCCCTAGCTAAGACGGACCTCCGGATGGTCGGCAAATTGTTTGTTGAGGGGAAGTTGCGCGGAGCAGAGGGTGTTGGGTAGCGAGCCCAATCTTAGTACCCGGGTGACGGGGGTCAACATACATGATCAGGGTCGTCGTAGATTATTGACAAGTCCCCGTGTCTCGTAGGGACGATCTGACAGTAACGCTTCATGGCGGTCGTTGTCAGGGTGAGGCGTAGCCTCGGGATTCGCCGCTGGCAGATACCCCCCGCGTAGACATGTTTGGTGGTAGTTGGTGAGCGGAGTTGCGCTCAGCAACGCACAGGGTTTGCAAGATGGGGGGGGGGGGGGTTCTGCCGGTAGTGCCACGTATAGCTGAGGCTGCCCCTTGCAAATTGACAAGTGGAAGTTTCCTAGCGGGGACCCGCTCATAGGAGACTTCGACAGGTGTCAAGTGAGAAGTTCCACTGGCGGGGTTTCGCTCAGTAGACTTCGACACTTGGAAGATGACAAGTGAGAAGTTCCGCAAGCGGGGTTTCGCTCAGCGGACTTCGACACTTGGAAGATGATGAGTGAGAAGTTCCGCTAGCGGGGTTTCACTCAGCGGACTCCGCCGACGCTTGGAAGATGACGAGTGAGAAGTTCCGCTAGCGGGGTGTCGCTCAGCAGACTCCGCCGACGCTTGGAAGATGACGAGTGAGAAGTTCCGCTAGCGGGGTTTCACTCAGCGGACTAGAACACTCGGAAGATGACGAGAAGTTCGCCAAGCGGGGTGTCGCTCAGAGGACTCCGCCGACGCTTGGCACCTTCCTCCTAAAAGTTGTGGCTTCCACCAGACGCTTCGGCTCATGGTGGTGGACACGTGGCGAACACCTAAAGGGTTAGCGTGAGGAGGCGTGCCTCCTCCGCCTAGCCGTCTCCTCGCCATTAATGTTGAGTAATGATGGATTTCGTAACCGAGGCGTCGCCTCTGTTAATCCAGAGAGTAACTGTAGTTGTGGGACACGTGTACGGCTGACATTTGATGTCGTTTTTCAATGGATGGCGTAGGACTGTTTGACGTTGACATAAAAGGGGGGGGGGAGTTGGCATATTTGACACTGCTCTAAACTCTGAACTGTACTTCGTCATCTTCAAGCTTTCTGTGTCTGAGATCGGAGAAGAAGGTTGAGGTGATATTGCCGAGTTTTCGTATGGGGAAGAATTGACGACCTCCGGCTCCGAAGACAAGTGCTCACAGTGTTGTCAGAGACTCCATCGTTGAGGTTGGTATTCTAACTTATATCCCTGTTTTATTGGATGTCTGCCATGGCGAATTTTTGGGTTTTGGGTGTTCCTGTGATATGTCCTTCATTGACGTGCTGTGAGGGTATGAGAGTGGGTTTGGGGATGGGTTGCTGTATTTGACAGAATTGGGGTTTTTAGGGATTTTCTAGATGGTCGAATCTGGGTTTGAATGCGTTTGTTCTTGTTTTGGTATTTTCTGGGTTGAGTGTTGTTGATGTTCTTTGGCACTGACTGATATAGGGATAGGTTAGATCTTGTGTGAGCTAACTGATTTGGGTTTTAGGGTTTTGGGATGGCCGACGTCATAGAGATTTCAAGTAGTGAGGATTTCGGATCTGAGGTGTCGTTCAGCGCGGCGGATAGAAATTTTATTGACTCGTTGCGTCCATCTGCCCGTGCAGGAACCTCAGCGCCAGAACCTCTAGAGGTCGAGCCGCTACAGACCATACCGTGGGACGTAGTCATGGGCCGTGCATCGCATCCGGAGAGTTCTAGGGCGGGGGAGTCTGCCGCTGCCCACACTATGCACAAAGAACGCCTAGAAAGCAATAGTGCCGTCAGTGGTTCCGCTGGGGGGGGGGGAGGGAAGGTGTAGCGGGGGAGGATACGGAGTTGGCTTGGGTGTTTGAGGATGGCATCCCTGTTGAAGAGGCAGGAGGTAGGATGACCGTTGTCGCTGTCAACAGGCTTAAGCGGGTGTTCCGATTGCCCGGCGTGGTGAAGCTGCACCCGTCGAAGGTGGAGGAGAAGGCCTCGATCCTGCCAGTGGGCCACGCCGCCGTGGACGAGGCTATATTCTGCGAGGGAGTGACCTTCCCGCTGGTGCCCAACCTTCAGATCCTGGTGTGCGAGTTCGGCATTGCCTTTGGGCAAGTCTGCCCCAACATGTGGCCGTTGCTGCTGGAGCTGAACTCGTTGTGGCGGTTGTCTGGTTGCGAAGGATCGACCGTGGCGGAGGTACTACACTTCTACGAACTGGTGTACGTGAAGCGCCAGGGTTGTAGAGGGCAAGTAAACCTCAGTCGTCTCCAAGGAGCGCCCAAGCTGATCGAGAACCTGAGGGACTCAATGTCGTACTGGCGGGGTTCCTTCTGCATTGCCACGGCGGGGTGGGAGTACCAAGCAGGGTCCAACGAGGGGGAGCCCACGTTTAGAATTAAGTCGGAGTTCCAGCCTATCCGAGGTCGTTTTCCATTTCCGCTGAACATGACTGGCGGGGTTTTTTTTTTTTTTTTTTAGCCTTGCACTATGTCCTGATAGTCTCTATTTTTTTTTTTTTTGTGCAGCGGGGTTGCGGTAAAACCTAACTCGTGAGGAAGAGTGCCGCGTGGCACGCATCAGAGGTTACTGGCCGAATCGCAACTTGCTGGACTTCCGTCTCCTTACCTGGTGGGAGTTGTTGGTAGCTCAACAACTGACACGTGCCGTTGGTAAGTGGTCTCCGCTGTATCGCGCCTTTTGTGAGGTTGTCTCATGCTGACATGTTTATCATTGTACATTTTTTTGTAGAGACTCCACCAGGAAACAAGGCGAGCCGTGACACTTTTGCGAAAGCAATGGACCGCGCTGAAATCGACAACTTCCTGGAGGCCATGTATCCTTCCGGGCTGGCGGCGCAGAAAACGGTGGTGGACCCCGAGAAGCTGGCGCTGAGCCCGTCAGAGGTTCCTGTGGTGCTGCCAATGCCGCACCACTCTCATCTTGGTGGTGACGAGCTGCCTACCTTTCAGGCGGGGACAGGCGCGGTGAGTGAGACGGTGCGGCGGAGTGCAGAAAAAAGCAGTGCTCCCAGCGGAGGGCGTAACCATAGCGGGGTTGGAGCCGCAAGCGAGAGGTTCAAGGCCAGCCGTCGTTGGAAGCACGCGGGTGCTTTAGCGAAAACGCAGCCAACCTGACTCTAGCGGGGAAGAGGAGGATGCCGTGGAGATAACTGGGGCCTGCGAGCAACCAAAGAAGGCAAGGCAGGCTCCTCCCGAGGCTCCTGCTGATGTGGAGAAGGCGGCGGGTACGAGTGATCTGGACTTGTTCGCCGCCTACGCCGAGTTTCTGAATGACGGTGAACGAGAGTTCTTGTATCACCTCTGTGAGCGGTTGGGGTTCGGCGATCTGGAGGGGATTGTTCGGACAACCACTGTCAACCAATCGCCCTTCAACACGGCATTTGGGCATGTCGCCGTTGGGCTGCATGAAATGTTCCAGGCGGCGTCCAAACAGCCCCAAGTTGAGCTGGAGCTCAGGGAGGAGGTGGCGGGCCTACAGAGGGACTTGGGGGAGGCCCAGGAAAGGTTGGCGGATGTCGAGCGACGCTTGACAAAGGCCGACTGCGATGCGGCAGACACCCGTGGCAAGCTGGCCGTTGCCATTGAGTGGGACCTGGAGCAGAATGAACAGTTCTCCAAGTTGGAGCAAGACATGTCCCTGCTGCGGGATAGGGTGGCCGCTAAGGATAAGAAAGTTGAAATCCTTTAGCGGGAGTCTGCCGCCAGACTGGCCGAGGTGAAGCGGCTGGAGGGTGAAGTTGCCCGCCTGAGCGCCGAGGGGAGCTGCGCTGTGGCCGCCGCCTTGGAGTCGTACAAGAAGTCGGCGGACTACAAGAAGGCGATGACCTAAGCAGCGAAGGCTGGTGCCATGGCCAATGTGGAAATGCTGCAGCAGAAAGGTGCCATCGACTGGGCGAAGACATCGATGCCGGTCGTGTCACCAGCGAAGACAACTCCGCCGACAACAAGTACCGCCCCTACTACTATCCCTGCCGCTGCCCCTGGTCAGGTTGAAGGTGCCTGCTCTGGTAGTGGGGAGAGTGGCGGACTCCCAGAGGGAGACACTCAGCGGACTCTCACCCAGTCCGAGGTGTCTCGTGCTGTGTTCCTGGCGGGCCACACCCGGGCGGATGGCACAATAGAGACCCCCAGCCCCACAACCTGAGGGTCCGACCAGACAAGCCGCTCACAACAGCCGCAGGCCGCCGGTGGAGATGCCGAAGGTAGCGGAGCTGACCCCGCCAACCCCTGAAGATAGGAGTAGGAAAATTTTTGTAGCCGCTAAGGCATATTTTTCATCTGGTGTACAGAACATCGTTAAAGTTAATGAATTTTCAGAATTTGGTTATTTTGTTTTCTATGTCTTGTACCGCTAGAGTTTTGACAATTTTGCTTTTGCCCACAAATGAAACATTAAAGGAATTAAAATTGAACCGAGTGCACAGTGTATCGGATGTGGTCCGCTGACCGGCGTTGCCAGTTGCCCCCAGTGCTAGACTTGGTAACAATGATTTGAATAATTCCTCGTTTCATTGATAGCTGTCTGAACAGCGTTTACAAAAGTGGGGTCGTACCCGTTGGGTAGCTTCCCTTAGCTAAATATTGAACAAAAATTTAGCTAAGTCAAGATGCTCTTGGGTAGCGGTATGACTACTTGTAGTAATACCGAAGGTGCTCGGTATTCTAAGGGTGGGTCGTTGTGACGCCATCCTTGTCCATTAAGTAGAAGGTGCCTGGGCTAACGACCTCTACAATTTTGTATGGACCTTCCCAAGTTGGGCGGAGCTTTGTTGGTGGTGGTATGACTTCTTTCATTACCCAGTCCCCCAGTTGGAGGTTGCGGGCTTTGACCCTGGCGTTGTAGAAACGCGATACCCGTCGCTTGTTCTGGAGATTGCGCAAATGGGCTGCGTCTCACTTTTCCTCTAAGAGATCTCTGTCGAGGTTGACGCCGTCGGTGTTGGTCTCGGGCCAGTAGCCTTCGACTCTAGTGGTTGGTTGGGTTACCTCGATAGGCAGGACAGCCTCAGTTCCGAACATCATACAAAAGGGGGTTTCACCTATGGCGGAGGTTGGGGTTGTTCTGATGGCCCATAGAACTTCCAGGAGCTTCTCGGCCCACAAACCCTTGGCCCTATCGAGCTTCTTCTACAACAGCTTCTTGATTATCTTGTTTGCCGCTTCGACCTGGCCGTTGGTTTGGGGGTGAGCGACTGATGCAAAACGAATCTTGGTGCCCAGGTTGGCGGTGAAAGAGATGAGTTCCTTATTGTTGAACTGTGTGCCGTTGTCTGTGATGATTGCATACGGGACACCGTAGCAGCAGTAGATGTTCTTCCAGAGGAAGTGAATTACCTTGGCGGTAGTTATTGCCGTCAGGGGCTCTGCCTCTATCCATTTGCTGTTGTAGTCGATGGCGACAATAATGTATTTGAACTGACCTTTGGCGGTTTGGAATTTTCCCATCAAGTCCAGGCCCCACGTTGAGTGAATCCAGGGACCGATGATAACCGACAGAGGTTCTGCCGAGGCATGTGGAAGATCAGCATATTGTTGGCATTTGTGACAAGATTTTGACATCCGCCGGGCGTCATCACCAAGCGTAGGCCAAAAGTAGCCTTGTCGCATTGTGCGATTAGCCAAGGATCTAGCGCCTGAATGATTTCCGCATTCTCCGCCATGTATTGTTGCCAGCTCGACTAGGGATGGCAAAAATCCCCAGCGGGGCGGAGCTCCATTGGATACCCGCCCCTAATGGGGGGAGAATTCGGGGACAAATGGGGAATGGGGATGGGGATCCCCAATCCCCGCTATCTAAGATTGGGGATGGGGCGGGGATGGTATTGTGATCCCCATCCCCAAACCTGCCCCAATAATATACATATATTTAACTTATATATATTTTTTTTAAATTTATTTTTTATAATATAAATCACAAATATATACATTTACTACTTTCCTTTAATGGCTACACAATTACTGTAATGGTGTTTTGACTTTTGCACTCACTGAATTATGATTTATGAATTTAATCATATTTTAAATTTATTTGTTGTAGATTTTGATTTTAAAAAAGGCAATATGAGAAAAAATTATTTTATTTATTAAATTCTTATTGGGGATTTGGGGCGGGTTTGGAGGTTTAGTCCCCAATGGGGATGGGGACGGGGAATCCCCAATATATTTTTATTGGGGATTGGGGCGGGGATGGGGGTAGAAAATGTCTCCAGGGATGGGGATGGTATTGTGATCCCCATCCCCAACCCGCCCCATTGCCATCCCTAAGCACGACCTTTCCTTCCTCTGGGGTCAGGCAGCGGAGGTTGGGGTGGGTGAATCCTTGGCGGTAAAGCTTGCCGCTCTGTATGTTGTAATGGGTTGCTCTCCGCTGAAGCTGTCTCGCCTTGATCTTGTCCCCTGGCAATGTCCCGTTGCGTTTGTACTGGATAATTTCATCCATCCAGCTAGGATTGGCCTCAATGCTAAAGATCTCCGCCAGGGTTTTTGTGATACTTGGCCTGTCCAGAGACTCTACCCTTGTGTCCGCTGGACTCTGGTGTGGCTGGGCGGTTGCAAGTCTTACCAGTGAATCAGCCTTGCCGTTCTTTTCGCTGGGGATTTGTGTGATGGTGTGGAACTTGATTTTTTTTAGCAGCGTCTTGGCGTACCCTAAGTATGCCGCTAACTGCTGGTCCTTGGACTGAAAGCTGTTGTTGACCTCGTTAACGACCAACTGAGAGTCGCTGAAGATGTTGACACTGTCGGCCCCTGAATCAATGGTGAGGAGTAGGCCGGCAATGAGTGCCTCATATTCCGCCATGTTGTTAGAAGCTTTGAAGTTGAATTTCAACGCGTATCCGACGCTAAGCCCCCCTGGTCCTGTTAAGATGATTCCGGCGCCGCTGGCCTTGGCAGGAGCGGACCCGTCCACGTGTAGGTTCCAGTCTGATTGTTGAGGAACCGGCTCCTCGGCTGTCACTATTTCAATTCCGGGCGGTACATCGATCTTGGATTCGGGCTGACGCTCGGTGAGCTTAGCAATGAAGTCTGCCACCGCCTGGCCCTTTATGGCAGTTCATGGTTTGTAATCTATGTCAAACTCGCTGAGCTCAATGGCCCACTTGCTGAGGCGGCCCGAATGTTCAGGGTTCTGCATTACTTGTCTCAGCGGTTGATTGGTTAACACATGGATTGTATGGGCTTGAAAGTACTGGCGGAGGCGTTTGGCGGCAACGATGAGTGTGAGAGCAAGCTGCTCCAAGGGAGGATACCGTGTTTCTGCTCCGTTCATGCCCCTACCGTCATAGAACATTGGGAGCTCATCCTGGCCCTCCCGCTGGACGATGGCGCAACTCACCACTGAATGAGATACCGCCAGGTAAATGTATAACGTTTCTCCTTGCACAGGAATGGAGAGGAGTGGAACTGCCGCCAGGTATTCCTTCAGGCCTTGGAACGCCGCCTGACACTCTGGGTTCCAATCGATGACCTTCTTGTGGGTTGTCTTAAGAACTTTGAAAAATGGGGCGCACCTGTCGGTAAGTCTGGAGATGAATCGAGACAGGGCGGTTAGCTTGCCCTGGAGGCATTGGACGTGCACCTTCCATTCTGGGTCCTTCAAGTTGAGGATAGCTTGCACCTTGTCAGGGTTGGCCTCGATGCCCCGCTCGCTGACAATATACCCCAGAAATTTGCTGGCGGTGACACCAAAGAAACATTTTTCTGGGTTGAGGCGCATATCGTAGGCTAAGAGGATGGTTATTATGATTTTTAGGTTTGCCACATGTCCGTTGGCCTTTATACTCTTGACCAACATGTCGTCTACGTAGACCTCGATTATCTTGCCCAGATGCTCCGCGAACATGGCGTTCATCAGTTGCTGATAAGTTGCCCCTGCGTTCTTCAAACCGAAAGGCATCATATTGTAACAATACAGGCCTTTGTCAGTGGTGAAGGTGGTGCACTCCTGGTCGTCGGGATGCATCCTGATCTGGTTATAGCCGGAGAAAGCATCCATCATGCTGAGGAGCTCGTGTCCAACGGTTGCATCGACGAGTTGATCGATGCGGGGTAGGGGGAAGCTGTCTTTTGGGCATGCCTTGTTAAGATTTTTGAAGTCGACGCACATCCTCCACCTGCCGCTAGCCTTTTTGACCATAACCAGGTTGGAAATCCACTGAGGATAAATGACCTGGCGGATGAACCCAATGCCTTGCAGCTTGGCAACTTCCTCTCCTATAGCACGATACTTCTCTTCGTCGAAGGCTCTACGCTTCTGCTTGATAGGGTAGAAGGATGGTTTGATGCTCAACTTGTGTGAGATGATTTTAGGGGAGATACCTGGCATGTCTGCATATGACCAGGCAAAAACCGTAGCGTTGTCACGTAGGAACTGAGTGAGCTCCGCCGCCAGCTCTGGGTCTAATTGAGCGCCTATGTGGATTGTCCGCTCAGGGTGCTCATCAGAGATGCTGACGATCCTTAATGATGTCTCCGGGTTGACCGGCTCCTTCCTTACGTACTTCTTTTCATCATCCCTGGGGTCCTCTAAAATATTTAGTGGCGGTGCCTGATTGCCTACTGCCAGTATCTCATGGCGGCGGGTTGATTGAGTTATAGTAGTTGAATAACACTCGCGTGCTAACTGTTGACTTCCCCTGACACAGCCTGTGCCGTTGGGTGTGGGGAATTTCATGAGCAGCATGTACCAGGAGATGATGCATTTGAGTTTGTTGAGCGCTGGCCGACCAATGATGGCGTTATATGAGCTGAAACAATCGACAATTATGAACTCCGTATGTATCTCCACCATACATGGACTAGTACCGATAACTAGCCGCATATAGTCAGGACCTAGCGGTTGCGTAACGTCACCGGAGAAGCTGAGCAGTGGTTTGTGATCTTGGAGTAATTTTCTGTTCCGCTTTAGGTCGTTGTAACAACCACTGAATATAACGTTGACAGCAGATCCGCTATCAACCAGGATTCTTCCGACTGACATTTTGCCAAGGATGGCATCGATCAAGAAAGGGTCGTCGTGGGGCAGATGCACTCCGCGTTCCTTCTCCTCTGAGAAGGTAATAGGTCCCCAACCGGATTTTGGGAGTTTGGCGGATCTTTCAGACTTCCTTTGGGTGATTAGCCCATGCATAACGCTTTCTAGCCCTGTGGGACATGTTGGTGATTGGAGCACCTCCGTCAATGGTGTTGATGCGGCCCAAGGGTTTAGGTGGTGGTTGGCGCACCTTGAACTGCTCAAGCTTGCCATCACGGTACAAGGTCTTAATGGCCGTTTTGAGGGCGTTGCAGCTGTTGGTATTGTGACCGCTGTCCTCGTGGTATTTGCACCACCTGTCGGTGTTTCTTGGCTTTCCCGTTTTTGGGTATTTTCCCCCGGGGGGGGGGGGGGGGGGGGGGGGGGGGGGGGGAGGGGGGGGGGCGGTGGGATCTGATCCTTGCACTGATTGTATATTTCTTTATACGAGGCCGTGAGGACTGTAAATACTGCATACCGCTGGGAGGACTCCGTATGTCTGTTGCGGTTGTCCCTATGGGATGGGCGGTTCCCCTTGTAGTGTTGGTCCTTCTGTCGCTTGTTTTGGTACTAGCCCTGTTGCCACTCCCTCTTTTTGTCAGTTGGCGGTGTGTTGGAGGTTTTGTTAGCGGTCCCCTGTTGACTGGAGGAGGGTTGTACCGACTTTGGCGATGCCGCTGGTGGCGGTGGGGTTTCTCCATATGTGATGAATTCTGCTTGGGCATGAATGACCGCCTCACTTAGGAGGTGGTCGTATACTGCATTTGGATGATTGTAGTTGAGGTGATAGAGAAATGACCCTTTGAGGAGTCCCTGTTTAAAAGCCGTCGAAGCCATTGTTTTATCAAGATCACGGCATTGAGATACTGCTGCTCGCCACCTTGTGACGAACTCCTTTAGTGTCTCCTCCGTGCCCTGCTTGACGTTGAACAATTGGCTTGTATTGTGGTTCCCGGCGGACAATAGGATGAACCGGGAAAGGAAAGCATGCGATAATGCCTGGAATGAGTCAATGAATCCCGGCGGGCATTCAAAGAACCAATTCATTGCCTCATTGTCCAGCGTTTCGCTGAACAAGTGGCACAGGGTGGCGTCATCGAATCCCTTGTTGTTGGTGACTTTCTTGAAAGTGTCCATATGGACGAAGGGATCAGTCTTACTGCTATAATGTGACATTTTGGGGGTCTTTGCATACGCATGTTTGATGGCCAGCAAAATTGCAGCGGTAAATGGTCCTGGCCTGGACGCGAAAAGTGGATTTGAAGTTGGTGCTGGGGTTCCTGATTCTGCCCGGATTAACCTTTGTTCTAATTGCTGCATCTTTTCCAGTATTTGAATGGTCGCATCGCCGGCGGGGTTTAGCCTGGTACTCCGCTGAACTGATCCTCGCCTGGGAGCGGGTGGGTTTCCCTTTGTTCTTGCCCAAGGTCTCGAGCGGTGAGTGTGCAGTGATGACTCTGCCTCCTGTTCCAACATTAGCTGGGGTACAGGGGGTGGTCCCATTCCCGCTAGCTCTGGTGGGTGCAGCGGGACCTGCATATGCACGATTGGTGCTGGTATCAGTGCTCCTGTACCAGGTCAGTTGTGCCTGGTGCTTCGTGACTGCTCACTTCGTGCCGGGTTGGCGGTTGCCTCCAGCGTTCTTTTTAGCTCATCAAAGCGGGACACAAGCGTGGCCATGCCACTTGCCTTTGGGCCTCGGCCTTTTCCTTGCGTTCTTGTTCACACTCTCTTTTTGCTTTGTGAAGATCCGCCAGTGCCAGCTCATATAGAGAGGCAAGGTCTTGGCCTGGCGGGCGGCTGCTACCTGGGTTTGTCTCACCGTCGGGGTTGACCGGGGTGGTGAATAATGCGCGGTTAACGCCTACCGCTGGGCTGGTGGGTTGGGGAATGGCGGACTGAACTGCCTGCTCATCAGCGTCTTCCCCGCTACCGTTAGTCATGGTGCTTGTGGCGGGAGGACCTTTTGTTCAAGGATTCCCACAGACGGCACCAATGTTGATGCTCAAGTCCGGCGGTAGCCGACTCTTTGTTTAACGCGGGTCCGGTGGGCGGACCACTACTTCGAGGATTAGATGACTTCTGTTTACTGCAACACGAGAGACAGGGCGTCAGAGGGAGACCGCGTTGGGCGGTCTTCACTTCTCCGATGCCTAAGTCAGTCACTGTATATGGGCAGTATAACAATAAATGAGTAGTAATTGCGTAATTAATGAGGAGAGAGGAGAGAACCATTTATAGGTGAGGAAGAGGTTGATCTTCTTCTTGTTTCCGATGTGGGACTGATGTGCTTCGATTCCCAGCGTCTGGAGCTTCTGATGCCATCTTGACGCGACGCGTGGCGGCGCGTTCGCGGTGATCTGGGGCGATCCAGGGCTCGAGCGGTAGCCCACCTGGTCGTGCCTTCGCAAGTTACCCCCTTGGTGGGAGTCGGTACCTCTGGCGGTACTATGAGCGTGGCTTATTATAGCTAATTATGCTCGTTCTGGCACATGTAGGTACAAAAAGGTTGGGACTTAGGAGCAAAAGCAAAGTGGGTAAGTAACTTGTTAATGATGCATACGTAAGGACAAAAGCTCTATAATGTATATATGTTGACAATGAGTATAGGTGAAATTAATATAAATTTTCTAAATAGGATTAAATTGATAAGGTTGTAATTGAGAAGTTGCATAGCATATCTAACTGTATATATATATATATATATATATATATATATATATATTATTTGTAGGATGAAATGATTAAGATGCGAATTGAGACAACTCAACTTGATGGGACTCGAACAATGACAGATGATGAAATTTGTGTAAAAGTCCTTGGAGTCAAGTCAGGCTACATCAAGGGTTGTGGTTTTGGCCCTAGACCTGCACCATTAAGGGTCTCTCATTCATTGATCAATGAAATGTCTGAAAAGAACAAAGAGTTGCAAAAACAGCTTCAAGAGACCCAACACCTTGTGGGGACTCAACAACAAAAGATTGATGCACAAAATGAGGTGATCCAAAGATTGGAGGAGCAAGCAAAAAAGTTTGAGGAGTTCATGGCTAACTTTTCCAGGCAACATCCATCAAGTTAGTATCTTTATTAGAGAACTTAAACGTGGAGAAATGGTTTTTAGATCATCTTGATTTTGATATTAGTTTTAGACTATTTTTGTTACTTCTTATGGTAGAGAACACTTTGATTCTTACTTTGGTTTTATTATTATAATTGGTTTGACTATTTTAATTAGTTTTAAGTATTTTGATGTAATATGGTAGAGAACAACCGGTGACAAAATCATCTGTATTGTCAACATTTTCCTCGTAATAAGCAATCAATTGTGACGAAAAAGAATTCCTCGCTATAGGCTATAGAATGTACAATGACGAAAAGTAAATTTCATCCCTATACATTACACAACTTATGATGACAAAATTAAATTTCCTTGTTAAAGATTATAATATGTACGACGATGAAAGTGAATTTCATCGCTATAGGTGATACAACTTATAACGATAAAAAGCAAATTTCCTCGCTATAGAATATAATATCTACTGCCATGAAAGTAAATTTTCTCGCTATAGACTATACAACCTATAACGGCGAAACTAAATTTTCTCGCTATAGAGAATACAACCTACAACGATAAAAGTAAATTTCCTCGCTATAAACCATATTATCGACAAATGTCAAGTTCCTCGTCATTGAGTACCTTTGGCGAGGAATACACCATATAACATACGTCAACAAATGTAAATTTCCTCATCATTGAGTACCTTTGGTGATGAATAGTTTTCTCGCGAATAAGATATATATAAGGAAGAAAATAAATTTCCTCGTTAAAGATTGCTTATAGTGAGGAAAGACTTCCTTGCCAAAAGATACCTACAACGACGAAAATGTTTTTTCAAATTTTTTATTATTTATAATTTCTAAATTATTTACATATCATTAGCGAGGAAATAATAGTTTAGCGATGAAATTTATTTTATCGGGAAATATATTTAACGACTATTTTCTAGCCTTCAAAAATTTTCAGTGAGAAAAAAGTATGAGTTTAGGCGAGGAAAAAAATTGTAGCTAAAGAATAATGGCAAGAAAAAAATATATTCATCGCGAAAAGGGATTGGCGAGAAAATAATATTTTTCTCGCAGAAACTTTTCTTGACCACCCTACCGCGAGGAACGGATGACCAAACTATTTTCCTCGCAAAAACACTACGGCGAGGAAATCTCAGTTTTCAGCGACAAATTTGTTACTCGCAAATTAGCATTTTTGTTGTAGTTAGTGGTGGATCTACATACTGCCTTGGGCGGGCTGGAGCCCGTCCGAAAATTTTGGGCCAAAAAAAAAAAAATAGATATATACTTAGTTTTTTTTTTTTTTTTTTAGGTATACGCTTAGGCACGCTTTACATCACTATTGAGTCGACCTCTCCACTTCGCGTCTTCGTATTCGATTCCTTCTCCAGCCTCCAGTCGGCCAGTCCTCCTCGGCTCCTCCTCTAAACTCTAGCAGAGCTCGGCTTCTCCACTTCAAGTCTCAGAGATCAAGAGTTCAAGACATCAAT
>BDJD01000532.1:42122-58056 GCA_002564525.1 Rosa multiflora
GGAATTGCAAGGAGAAGCTGTGGCTGTTCTTAAAGCTATGATGTCTTTTGATTTTGTGTTTTGTTTGCTTCTAATGCACAAATTGATGAAAATTACTGAAGTTCTTTGTCAGACATTGCAGAGAAAATCTCTTGACTTCGTACATGCTATGAAGTTTGTTGGACATACAAAATCATTTCTTCAAGAGATGAGAGAAGAAGGCTGGGATGACTTGGTAAGAAATGTAGAATCTTTTTGTGAAAAGCATGATATTGATATGCCTGATATGAATGCTCGTTATAAGGATGGTACAGGTCGTGGTTGACAACAAAGAGGTTTCATTACAGTTGAGCATCATTACCATATAGATGTCTTCAATGCTTTAGTTGATTTTCAGTTGAGTGAGTTGAATAGAAGAATCTGAACTTCTTATACTTAGTTCAACCTTGGATCCTCGTGATAACTTCAGTAATTTTAAAACTGAAGGTGCATGCAATCTTGCAAAGAAGTATTATCCTGAAGATTTTGTTGATAGTGAAATGTTTGCTCTAGAATTAGAGTGTGCATATTATGAGAAGGATATGCGTAGTGATCCAAAGTTCCAGAATTTGGAATCCATTTCTGATTTGTGCAGAATGTTGGTTCAAACAAGGAAGTCAGAATTTTTCCCTATGCTTTATAGATTGATTTGTCTAGTTTTGACTATTCCTGTTTCTACGGCGACCACTGAAAGGGCATTTTCAGCTATGAACATCATTAAGAATAAACTTAGAAACAAGATGGAGGATGAGTTTCTTGGTGATTGTATGGTCCTTCACATTGAGAAAGAATATGCTGAATCTATTGACAATGAATCGGTGATCAAAGAGTTTGAAGCTTGTGGAACTCGTAGAGTTAGATTTAGTTAGTTTAGGTTCTTGTATTGCATTGCACGTTTATTTTGTTGTTGATTTTGTTTTTTATTTTTGTATAGATATGCATTTGAGGGGTAAGGCTCACTACGTCCCCCCCTGACTAGATGTACATTTTTTTTTAATTTATAAAATTCTCTCGCACCGTCGAGATTCTCCATAATATATATATATATATATATATATATAATTTTTTGTTTTGTTTAAGAAATCCAGCCCGTCCAAGGTTCCAATCCTGGATCCGCCACTGGTTGTAGTATTAGTCTTCTTTCTCTTTTCTTTGTCTATATATTTACTCATTCATGTAAACGTCCTAAACAATTCAATATAAAGAAAACGTCCTAAACAATTCAATATAAAGAAAAATTGCACCATCCGTTTGTGTTTTTCTACAAATACCAACAAGCACTCAGCTCGATCGAAAGCTTCAACTCCTCTGTATTTAAGGGGAATTTGAAACTTTGCGGTGCCCCACTTCCAAATGAGTGGCAAGAAATTGATGACATTGATGAAGATACAAACAGCCAAGATGTGGACAATGTTGAGCAGATTCCATGGTTTCATTTCTCCGTTGTAGTCAGATTCATCATAAAATTTTATGGAGTTTGTGGCCCTTTAGTGTTTAAGAAGAAATACAGATATGCACGTTTGGTAGACAACGAGACAAACTATAACTTGTAATTTTTTGAAAATATTTGTTAATTCCTGCATGAAGGTTGGCGGTGATTAAGGATGATACTTTAGTGTTTAAGAAGAAATACAGATATGTACGTTTGGTAGACAACGAGACAAACTATAACTTGTAATTTTTTGTAAATATTTGTTAATTCCTGCATGAAGGTTGGCGGCGATTAAGGATGATACTTTAGTGTTTAAGAAGAAATACAGATATGCACGTTTGGTAGACAACGAGACAAACTATCACTTGTAATTTTTTGTAAATATTTGTTAATTCCTGCATGAAGGTTGGCGGTGATTAAGGATGATACTATGATCGACCCGGCCCACGTGAACATTCTTGCATGTTCTTTGGTCTGTTTGATTAATATATCTAAAATACTTCCATCAACTTTTACAACTCATAAAAAACACACGTCCGTTTGATTTATATATAGCGGAGTTGTAAACAGTGTAGGGAGGTTTGCGCTTTAGAATAGAGAATTTACAAAAAAGGCTCTATGTGATGATAAGATATAAGAATGTGTAAAGATCGAGAAGGCTTTCCATGGTTCTGTTTTTGTGATGGCATTTATGTGGCAGAGAATGCTTTTAAGTTTGTCCTCATATTTAAAGCATACTTAAACAGTTAAACTTTAGTACTCTAAGCTTCTTTCAAGTCGGCTTGTTTTTGTAAAAAATGAAGGATCAATGTAGCAAACTTCATGCTTTGGATTAGTGTTAATCATCATTGTTATGGTATATATTTTGGCATAATTGGAATATGTTTTGTATTTCTTGCTATGCAAGTATATAAATATTACATTAATTAATTCAATATTTGTAATTAATATTACAAATAATACTAAAGTTTGGGATGAAAACAAGTTGTCTATAGAATTTAAATTTGCCGTCTAAAGTGCGCTTATCACTCTCAGAAAGAAAAAGTTGACTGAAGCATCACCAGTCATCTTAAAGATAGAACTTCGACTACCAAAGCTAATCGAAACGACTTCCACTAGCTTCCAGTCTTCAACGTAGTGTGTGGTAAAAAAGTATACGATGGAGGTAGCTTCTGAGCAATCTCAAGATGAATTGAATCTACCTTTGTCAAATTTATATGCTTCTTCATCAATGGCTTTACAATTCTATTATAAATACAGACCTCTGAGCAATCTATATGAACTAAATCTAATATCACCCCATGGCTACTAGCTTCCTTGTCCTCCTTTTCACATTCTCTACTTTGTCTACAAACATAAATGCATGCAACCAAACTGAACGCAGCTCTCTTCAGTCCTTCGCCCTCACTTTGTCTACTTCAACTCCTCTAAATTGGACTTCCGGTGATTGCTGCCGTTGGGAGGGCATCACTTGTAATCCGGGTGGTTCGATCACTCATTTGAGCTTACCCTCCAAAGGCCTCAAACTCAAAGGAGGTAATTTTCCTTCTTCATCACTTGAAAATCTCATACATCTCACCCACTTTAACCTCTCCCATAATTCACTTTATGGTTCGCTAGACACAAGTACTAGTGGCTTCTTCTTGTCCTTGAGTCATCTTGAAGTCCTTGATTTAAGCTATAACCTTCTCTCCGGAGAGCTACCACTTTCTCTACCATCCATCAATATTCAGATTGTGGATTTGTCCAACAATAACTTTCATGGTGCAATTCCATCTTCATTTTTTCAACAAGCTAGCAATTTGACTAGTTTTAGTGTCAGCAATAATACGTTGTCCGGGTCTATCCCCTCATCGGTTTGTCTTAATTCTTCACCCTTCATTAGCTTATTGGACTTTTCCTTCAACAATTTCAATGGCAGTATATCTCAGGGAATAGGGGAATGTTCCCAACTAAAGGTTTTTCGTGCCGGGAACAATAACCTTTCGGGGTTACTTCCACAAGATATCTATAATGCTACCATGCTTGAAGAAGTTGCATTACCTTTTAATCTGCTTAATGGAGTCATTAGTGATAGAATTGTCAACCTCACCAACGTTGCAATTCTTGACCTCCACTTTAATCAATTGAGTGGCATGATCCCCCTACACATTGGGAAACTCTCCAAGTTGAAACTCTTTTTCCTTCATTTCAACAATCTCGAAGGTTCTCTACCCCCTTCTCTAATGAATTGCACTGACCTTAGAGAGTTGAATCTCGGAATCAACCATTTGGAAGGAAATGTCTCTACCCTTAATTTCGCGAGACTAAGTAAACTCAGTAAACTTGATCTAGGTCAGAATCAGCTCACTGGTATTTTACCAAGTAGCCTTTACTCATGCAAGTCTCTTAGAGCAATTCGACTGAGTAGGAATGAAATAGAAGGAGAAATTCAACCTGAGATTCTATCATTGACATCATTGTCCTTCCTCTCGCTTGGTTTCAATAGCCTAACCAATATCTCAAGGGCAATGAGGATATTGGGGCGTTGCAAAAGTCTTGTATTCTTATCCTTCGCACGCAGTTTTCAAGGTGGGGAATTGCCAGCTGATCTTGGCGTGGTTGCTTTTGATGGACTCCAAAACCTTCGGCTTTTAGCTTTAGATGATTGTCGCTTCACTGGTCAAATACCTGTATGGTTATCTAAGCTCAAGAAGCTAGAGGTCTTGGATATGTCTTTTAATAGTATAACAGGTTACATTCCTAGTTGGTTGGGGAATCTTCCAAGGCTCAATTTCTTGGACTTGGAATCCAACCTAATTTCAGGTGAATTTCCAAAAGAACTTTGTAGGCTACCGATGTGGGTATCTGAAAAGAATGGTACTCAAGAAGATGATATCGAGTTGGAATTGCCTGTCTATGGAACCAAAGCTCCAAAAATCTTTGTGCAATATAGATTGTCTTACTTTCCTCCTTCAATAAACTTAATGAGTAATAACATTAGTGGTAGCATACCTATTGATATTGGCCAATTGCGGCTTCTCCATCATGTGCATCTTAGCAACAACAACTTCTCAGGAAACATTCCAGAGCAGATATCAAACCTCAAGAACATGGAGATATTGCTTCTTTCCAAGAATCATTTGTCTGGGAAAATTCCATCGTCACTGACGAGGCTTAATTTTCTGAAAGAATTTGATGTTTCATACAATAACCTTGAAGGCGAAATACCAACAAGTACTCAGCTCCAGAGCTTCAATGCCTCGGCATTTGAAGGGAATCCGAAACTTTGTGGCGCTCCACTTCCAACTGAGTGTCAGCCAACTAAGGGCAAGGATGCGGATAAAAATAACAATATTGAAGATGGTATGGAGGATGAGGATGAAGATCAAATTCCATGGCTGCATGTTTCTGTTATTCTCGGGTTCATTTTAGGATTTTGGGGTGTTTGTGTCCCTTTGGTGCTGAAGAAGAAGTGGAGGTATGCATATTTCGAAGTCTTAGAGAATGCTCAAAATAGGATTTATGTGATGGTGATCAGGTCATTCAGGTGTATAGCCAAAATGCAGAGAAGGTGTAGAAGCTAGAGTAGAGTAGATTACTCTCACTTATTGTTTCAATTTTCCTGTTAGCTCTTATTTTTGTTTGGTGATGTAAGACTTTATTAATGTGTTTTGATATTTTAGTTGGCTTCTGTACTTGTTAAGTTAATGTTGTTATTAATGACTTTATTAATGTGTTTTGATATTTGAGGTTCACCATCAATTTTTTCACTTCCTTTTGTCATTCTTTCTCGTTCTTGGGGTAAGGTTTATGTCCAACCCCCCCCTCCTCTAGGTGTATTTTTCTTTTTTATATGTCATTAATAAAATAAAAATAGAGGGACAGGCGGTGAGCTCTCAGAGTGTGACAAACTCCTCTATTTCGAGATCGAGGGTGGGACTTGTGCCCTTCATTGTTTGCCTCTGAGGAGCTAATATCAACTAATCCCTTATTATATATATATTGATATTTCAGTTTCTTTTTTTTCTTTGAGGAGAAAAGAACTACAAAGAAACCCCTTTTGGGCAACCAAAACTAAACTAATCCCAATAGTGTGCTGAAAGAGCTTTCACAGGGAGACTGTTAAGCCAAATTCTCGGAACCGACCCATGACCAATAGAAGTAATAGCATCTGCCAGAAAATTCGCTTCTTGAAGCACATGAGAGAAAGAGATGCTTGGGAAGGAGCTTGCAATAGAAGTGATATCTCTTAAGAAAGACTTCATAGACCAAGGAGCTTCACATTTAAGGTTGATACAATTGATGACTAGAGAGGAGTCACCTTCTACCAAAATACTTTTGATATTTCAGTTGGCTTATGTACTTGTTAAGTTAATTAATGTTATTAATTTACAAGCCGTGTAATTCTATTCTATATATACTAAAACAAGGTTGTTATTTTGAAAAGACTATTTTGCCCCTGCCTCTTGTCTGTTACCCCTACACCTGGCTACCAACTCATAATTACGACTACCGTGTCTCTGCTTCATCACTCCACAGAGAGGTAGAGAGAGAAAGAGGAAAGGGAATTGATTTTCGTCTCTAACCGAAGAAACTGGTGCTTGAGGGTTTGGTTAGATACGCGACAAGGATTGATTTCCGTCTCAAATCAATATTCCATCTTTAACCTACATTTGATCAGTCGGCACGAGGTTAGCCACTTGTCACTCTGAAATCTGATCAACTCTTTCCGGACTTACTATGTCCGAAGCAGACCCGTGGCCCTTTTGTTCAACCCTGAGCAAATTCCATTTGGAATGAAAAGAACAAACAAAATTGATTGCCAATCTGTCGAGTATCCATTTGTAATTCAATACTCGACTTGGCAATCTGTTGATAAGGTAAGTTGCAATGCGCGCTCCTTGTGACCAGAACTTCTTTGGTACATTTGCATGAAACATCATGGCTCTAGTTTTCTCAAGTAAATCTAAGTTTTTTCTTTCTGCAATCACATTTTGTTGTGGTGTACCAACACAACTTGTTTGATGCACAATGCCATTTGAGTTCAAGAATTGGGACATATTATGAGACATATATTCAGAGCCATTATCAGATCTTAAAACTTGAATTTTAGATGAAAATTGAGTGTTAACAAGACTGTAGAAAATTTTCAACACATCAACAACTTCACTCTTGTATTGCAAAAGATACAACCAAGTAATCCTTGTAAAATCACCCACAAATGTTACAAAATATCTATATTCATCAAAGGATTCTAGAATAGGACCCCAAATATCTGAGTGTATGATTTCAATTGGACTACTAACTCTAGACATAGAGGAATTAAAAGGTAATCTAGCAAATTTGGATAACTGACACACTTCACAATGATTGTTGTCCTGATTCAAATTTGGAAACAAAATAGATAACACTTTCTCTGAAGGATGAGCTAAGCGTTGATGCCAAAGATGGTGATCTTGAGCAATACTCGAACTAACTTGAAAGACCTTGGACTTCTTAGATAAGTATTAAAGTCCATTCAGAAAAAAAAAAAAAATACCCTTCACCAATCGTCCTTTTGGTGATGATATCCTGAAAAATCACATTGTGAGGGAAAATATAGCTAGACATTATAGAGTGTTTGTGATCCTTCCAACATATAACAATTGAAAAGGAAAGGAAGAAGTATACAAAGCTTCAGACTTGATGTGGTTTGAAAACAATTTTATTTTTCCTTTTCCTAACACAGAAACACCTTTGCCATTAGCAATAGATACTTGAGAAGACAATTTTTCAAAATCATGCAAGTTTGTAATTTGGTTTGTCATGTGATCTGTGGCTCCAGAATCTATAATCCAATAATCATGCTTAATACCTATATTAAGTGCAGTGTTGAAGGCTTTCAAAGTACCTGGAATATCACTTTGATTCACATTGTCAGCTTCTGCTAGAAAGACTGCAAACTTGCCAAGTAAGGCAGTGTGGTTTTCAGCTCCGGCCAGTTGTATTTTTATCCTCCCTTTTTTTTTTTTCTGCTTTTGTTGAAGGTAAACAGCAAACTCATTGATGAGAGACGTTGGATTTGAAGTGAAATCCAGATCCCATTTGAGGTGGAAGTGGAAGAAAGGTTGGCCTTATGAGTGTTGGTACTCCAGTTCTTCAGGGTGCCTTTGTTTTCCTTAGAAAACTTTAGCTTCAATTCTGGATGAAGTATCCAGCAACTATCCTTTATGTGACTAATGCCATTACAGTGACTGCACTTCAAGTCTGGACACTTTCCCTTGTATCTGCAATGTTGGTCTTGACTTCCAAGTTCATCACTTTCCTTCAAAGTTCCTCTCTCTAAACAATGCCACACACACTTTTGAAGGAAGGCAACTCAAAGTTTATAAGGATGTGGCTTCTCAAGTCTTCATATTCCGATCTCAGATTAGCAAGAAGCTGGAAAATTTTGTCTTCTTTAGCCCTCTTCAATAGGACATTAGCATATGTGGTGTGAGGTCGATATACATCTAACTCATTCCACATACTTGTTAGGCTTCCAAGGTATTGAACAAAGGACTTTTCCTCTTGTTGGAGACCAGCAATGTCTTTCTTGAGTTGAAAAACACGAGTTGAGTTGTTTTGGTTTCCATACATCTCCTTGACATACTTCCAGAGATGATGGATGATTCCGAGAAGCTGAAAATTTCAGCAATCTTAGTCTCCATAGAGTTTAGCAACCAGGACATAACAAGCTGACCTTTACAAAGCCAGGCATCATAAGTGGTGGAGTTGATTTCAGGCATTGGTATAACTCTATTGACATAACCCAGCTTTGATCTTCCTGCCAAAGTGACAGCTCTAGATCGACCAAGGAAGATAATTGTATTCAGTAATAAAATTGAACTCAAATGTTGATTGAGATTTCCCTCAACATCAGAAATACCTGACATATTGGGTTTGGTGTTAGTATAGAAAGGATTAACATTATCAGCACCAGAAGAAATTTGTCCAGCCATCTATAGCTTGAAGAAAAGAAAAGAAACAATCCACAAGAAAAGAAGCAAAGAAACAGAAACAGGATACTAATGTTGCTGCTCTGATACCATGTAGAAAAACACAAACGGATGGTGCAATTTTTCTTTGTATTGAATTGTATTAGAACCTTTACATGAATGAGTAAATATATAGACAAAGAAAAGAGAAAGAAGACTAAGAGGATTCATATAGACAAAGAAAAGAGAAAGAAGACTAAGAGGATTCACACTACAAATGAAAAAGAAAGAAGACTAAGAGGTTTCACACTACTTGAATCCTACCTAAACTGATTACAATAGAAGAAAATCAATAAGAAAGGACACCATGCTTAGACTTGCTTCGCCATGCTTTAAACTCCATTGAATGAGAAAGGACTATTTGTGCCATGCTGCAGCAGCACCACCATGCTTGCTTTGCAATAATAGAGGTTTCACCACATGCACAAAGGTAAATTGCAAGTTAACCATATCTTGACCATATCATCAAATCTTCAATACTATTGGACCTTCTAGCTTATTGTATGAAACATTGAAAAACAACAAGAAGTTAAGTGCCAATGATTCAGACAAAAAAAAAATATAATAATAAGTGCCAATGATTCTGGGATTCTCGCAGACAAATTAATCACGGAGATCTAATGTCTCCAAGTTCTCAAGGTTGGAAATTTGGTCAGGAATGTTGCCGGAAAAATTGTTAACACTGACATCCAAAGCATGGAGAAGTTGCAATTGGCCAATCTCACTAGGTATAATGCCATCATTAATTCTATTGTTCTGTAAGACTATTCGTGGCAAGTTCTTAGATAGATAACTTTGCTGTCTAGCTTTTGTACTATTCATGATGGAAGATGGGGAGTTCAAGATAATTGTGGTCTATTTGAGTTATAGTTTCTTCATATACCAACACTGGTAGTCTGCATAACTCCTTTGGAAATTCACCAGAAATTATATAAAAGAGCCTCAGAAGACTCCCAAACCAACTAGGAATCAAGCCTTCTATTGAAAGGAAGGTATAGGAGCTCTAGCTTCTTAAGCTTGGACAACCAAAAAGGTATTTGACTAGTAAGCTCACAATAACTCAAACCGAAAATTTGGAGATTTTAAAATCCATTAAAATCAACTATGGCACCATCAGCTGGCATTTCCTCACCGGTCAAGAAAGCTATCACGAATAAGGAAAGTCATGAGACTTTTGCAACCCATCAATATCTTCATTGCTCCTGTAATATTGGTCAATTTCTTGCCACTTAGGGAAAGAAATGATAAGGATTTCAATGAAAGAACCTGAGGTTGTATTTGTCCCTCTAGATTGTTTAAGCCCAGTCTAATTACTTTAAGGGACTTGCATGAGTAAAGGCTTACTGGCAAATGGCAACACACCAGTGAAGCGATTACTCAGAAGGTCAAGTTTCCCAAGTCTACTAAGTTTGGAGTGATCAAGTATGGAGATATTCTCTTCCAAGTGTTTGAATCCAATATTGAGTTATACAAGTTTTGTGCTGTTCATCAAAGAAGGGGGCAAAGAACCTTCTAGATTGTTGAAATGAAGAAGCAAGAATTTAATTTTGGGAAGCTTACCAATATCAATGGGAAGCTTGCTGCTCAGTATGCTAGAGTTAAGGTCAAGGATTCCAAGGTTGGTGAGGTTGACGATTCTGTCACTAATGGCTCTATAAAGCTGGTTGAAAGGTAATGCAATCTCTTGAAGCATTATAGCATTTGTAAATATCATCTGGAAATAGTTCCGAGAGATTATTGTTGCCAGCACAAAACACCTTCAGTTTGGAACACCTTCCTACTCCATGAGAAACACTGCCACTGATTTATTGAAAGAAAAATCCAAAATTCTAATCATGTTGTAGAGAATTGGAAAATTGTATTGTATTGTATTCATCTCACCATGAGGTTAATATAGGGTTACATCATGTATACAAAAGGCAATGCATAATAGCTATACTAATCACTTGCATATTACAAGTATGTCAATCGCATACATTACGAGTCTGTCAATCGCATACATTAAGCAATACCTATTGCATGAATAGTCATTATCATTTACAACACTCCCCCTTGGATATTCCATGTCAATAGTGTTGCCTCTGCTATGCGCTTCTAAGTTGCCTCGTCAAAAACCTTGCCAAGTAATAAAAACCCTGTGGGAAAAAACAACCTTGGTCAAAGGAGAAAAAGAACACAACGCACGTGAATATGGAGTAGTCGACATCCTTCAACACTCCCCCTTGTGCCGCTCAAACTCGGTGATGACACTTTGATCGTTGCCTCACTAAAAACCTTGCCAGGTAACAAAACCCTGTGGGACAAAAATAACCCTGGTCGAAGGGCAAAAAGAGCACAACATGTCCTCCACTCTTCGAGATCGAACATGTAGACATCATACCTCCCCCTGATGTCAAGGTCTCCCCCTGATTTCTACAATTATGGGAGTTCGGATAACTTTCTTAATTAGATGTTCTTCACATGTTTCTCGAAGGTGCATTTAGGTAACGACTTGGTAAACAAGTCCGCTACATTATCCTCTGAACGGATTTGATTCACTTCAATATTTAGAAGTGTTTGTTGTTGCTGATTATAAAAGAACTATATGCTTGGTGTTGTCGCCCTTGATGAAACCTAACTTCATTTGCTCAATACAAGCTGCATTATCTTCATAAATGCATGTAGATTCATCTGTGGTGGACTTCAAACCACAAGTTCCTTAAACGTGTCTAACTACAGACCTTAGCCATATGCATTCTCACACGGCTTCATGTAGAGCGATAATCTCTGCATGATTTGTGGAAGTAGCAACAAGGGTTTGCTTTGTAGACCTCCAAGATATAGCAGTGCTTCCCATGGTAAAGACATAACCTTTTGAGAGCAACCTTTGTGAGGGTTAAAGAGATACCCTTCATCAGCAAAACCCATCAAGACATCGTTGCCATTTTGATGGAGGGGAGGAGCACGAAAGGTGGCGTTTTGCCTTGTGGAGTCCGATCCCACAGTTCCGTTATTTCTTTTCTCTCTGTAGGGATAGAACAAGCCCATATCAATCGTATATCTCAAGTATCGAAAGATTGTCTTTATGTCAATCCAATGGCGGCGTGTTGGCGCAGAACTGTGTCGAGCTAACAAGTTCACTGCGAATGAGATGTCCGGTCTTGTGTATTGAGCTAAGTACAATAATGCGCCTATTGCACTTAGATAGGGCACTTCAACCTCTAATAAGTCTTCAACCTCCTTGTGCATTGAGCTAAGTACAATAATGCGCCTATTGCACTTAGATAGGGCACTTCAACCTCTAATAAGTCTTCGTCCTCATCCTTTGGATGAAACGGATCTTTTTCAGGCTCAAGACTACGACTGATCATGGGAGTACTCACATGCTTTGCTTTATCTTCATTAAAGCGCCTTAATAATTTTGAGTATATGCTGACTGATGGATCATAATCCCATCACTACGATGCTCGAGTTCTAGTTCGAGGCAAAACCGTGTTTTCCCAAGATCTTTCATCTCAAATTCGGATTTCAAGTATTTAGCAGTTTCCTTTAACTCATCTAGAGTTCCAATTAGGTTCACGTCATCGACATAAACTGCAACAATTGCAAATCCGGAACTTGTCCTCTTTATAAACACGCATGGGCATATTTCATTGTTGACATATCCCTTCCTAATTAAATAGTCACTTAGACGGTTATACCACATTCGTCCAGATTGTTTCAATCCATATAGTGAGCGTCTCAATCTTATTGAAAACGCGCTCCGTGGTTTAGAGCCACTTGACTTGGGTAATTGAAGTCCATCTGGAACCTTCATATATATCTCTGAATCTAGATCCCCATAGAGATATGTTGTAACCACATCCATAAGCTGCATGTCAAGTTTTTCAGAAACTACCAAACTAACAAGGTAGCGGAACGTTATAACGTCCAATACGGGAGAATATGTCTCCTCATAGTCGATTCCAGGGCGTTGTGAGAAACCTTGCACCATAAGGCGGGCTTTGTATCCAACAACCTCATTTTTCTCATTGCGCTTTCTAACAAAGACCCATTTATGGCCAACAGGCTTTATACTTGGGGGTGTCAGTGTTATAGGCCCAAATACCTGTCTCTTTGTTAGTGAATCCAATTCAACCTGGATCACATTTTTCCATTTAGGCCATTCTGCTCTTTGTTGACATTCTTCAACGGAGCGAGATTCGATATCATTGTGTTCTATAATTCCTTGAGCAATAAAATATGCAAACACATCATCAAGGATAATAGAATCTCGATTCAACGTCTCATGTACACTAGTGTAATTCATGGAGATCTCCCTATTCCCTGGAATTGGTTCTAACATTGGAGCGTCCCCCAATGATGTCTCTTGGACATAACCATAATCCGAAATATCTTCATGAGACGGGTTATTTATGTCGATGATTAATAGATCTTTCTGTGCCAAACTCACTTTCTTTCTCGGGCGAGAATCCATCGAACCTTTGGGCCTCCCACGCTTCCTTGCTGGGAGCCCAGCCTGAGCCACATTACCATCACTATTAGTGGTGGTGGCGCCATGTCCATGATTTTTAGGGACATCAATCCTTGTAGGCACGTTTGCAGCAGGTATATGTGATCTTGTCACTTTAGCGATATCAGAAAACGCATCAGGCATAGAGTCTGCCATGTTCTGAAGATCGAGAATTCTCCACACTTCAATTTCAGACTGTGAGGTTCTGGGATCAAGATGAGACAAAGTGGGGACAGACCACGACAATTCATGTCGTTCCTGTTGAACATTATTGTTCCTATCTTCCCCTAACGACCGGAAGACTGTCTCATCAAAGTGAAAATCCGCAAATCTTACGGTAAATAGATCGCCTGTCAAGGGTTCTAAGTAGCGGATAATGGTTGGAAAGTCATATCCAACATAAATGCCTAATCGTCTTTGAGGACCCATTTTGGTGCGCTGTGGCGGCGCAATTGGCACATAAACTATACACCCAAATATGCGTAAGTGTGAGACATCAAGCACATATCCAGTAACCATCTGGGACGTAGAAAAGGGTTGAGTGGCAGTAGGCCTCAGATGAATGAGCATAGCTGCATGCAATATTGCATAGCCCCAAGCAGAAACAGGGAGATTGGTGCGCATAATCAATGCTCTAGCGACCATTTGAACTCTTTTAATGGCAGCTTCTGCGAGACCGGCCATTTTGGGTGTGAACATGAGGAACAGGGTGTTCAACTTCAATCCCAATGGACATGCAATAGTCATCAAACATTTTTGATGTAAACTCTTCAGCATTGTCATGACTAATTGACTTAATGGGATGATCAGGGTGGTGAGCCCTTAATTTAATGATTTGTGCTAGGAGTTTAGCAAATGCAGCATTATGACATGTAACCATCGTGTCAATACATCAACCAACACCATAAAATATCTAAATGGTCTGCAAGTTGGTTGAATAGGTCCACAAATATCACCTTGGATTCTTTGCAAGAATGGTGTGTTTTCTTTAGTGTCCTTTGCATAGGATGGTTTAGATCCTAACTTTGATAAAGAGCAGGCTTTGCAAAATGAATGATGAGCTTTGGAAGCAACCAAGGAAGAATTTGGTTGTACCACGAAGTCACAATTGACTGTAGAAGTAGAGAAAGGAACCAAGGAGGCATTAGTGGTGTCAATACCACTTTTGGGCCACATGGGGTAGGCGGCGCTAGCCCTTCATTGGACCGAATTTCGGTTCTGACTTCTTTTCGTTTTGAAAAATGAATGTCCGTGTGAAGTCTTTAATATATGGATCATCATATCATGTCCTGGGTGTCCCAAACGGTCATGCCAAAGCCTATATGTGTCAGAATCCCATAAGTCATCTCTCATGACATAGTTGGATTCAATAATTCGAATAGTGGTTGCATACAACCCACTAGATCGACACATAAGTTTCGCTAATACTCGTTTATGTCCGTAGTCATTAGAGGTGATGCAAAAGAACTCTTCTCCATTCTCACAATGTATTTCAACATGAAAACCATTGGCTCTTATATCTTTAAAACTCAATAGGGTTCTTCCAGCCCTAGGAGCATATAGAGCTTCAGTGACATTAATATTTGTGCCATTTGGCAACATAAATTGAGCTAGTCCTCGACCATGAATCAATTGTGATGGTCCAGCCATCGTAGTCACAGAAGATCATCTAGGCGTCATGCATAGAAATAGTTGCCTATGTCGCAATATAGTATGTGTGGTGCCACTATCAACAAGGCATTCCAACTCTGTAGGAAACATACTGAAAAATAAAGTTCGGAATTAAAACATGTCCATGACATCGAATAATAATACGATACTTTATTAATAAAGATAGCCAATGATTACATTAAAGGTCCCAAAAAGTCTAATCCAAAATAAAATCAAACTAAGACACATTGTAGTCACTCTATTTGTTTGGTAACTCCAATCAAATATGACCAGGAAAGTAGAGAGAGATGTTGGTGGAGCGAGGCTCTCTTAAGTACCATTAATCTCAATGACTTTCGTAGACATCATATTTCATTGGGTGCACCACATAAGAAAGAGTTTAATACAATTGTCATTTATTGACTAAGGCATATTGCCATTACAAAAATTCTTGGAAAATAAAAGGACTATTCTAATCAAAGTCTGCAACATCCTTATGCACTTCATCTTCAACTTTGAAGTCCTCTATGGTGAGATTGACATCTCCACCATCGTTTTCTTCTTCTGCAAGGTACACTTCTTGCTCCCTCAGGACCCTGTATGCCCTGTATCTTGAAGCAAGTTGCTCGCTTGCCTTGCATTGCTTGAACCAATGCTCACTTGATCCACATCGATGACACATGACATTGTGGTTGCCTCCCTTTAATTGAGGTGCACGTTGTAGGCGTTCCCTAGGAGGGTTGGCGCCACCACCATAACCAGGGATACTACGACTACCTTTCCCACGTGTGGCAATTCCACCACATGTATCCGCACCAAACCTACGGTTTCCTTCCTTGTTAGGGCGGTTATATGGACCCATACATCTCTCATATCCCTTATTCTTAGGATTCCTGACAGGACCCACCCCGAAATTCCACCCTGGAATCCGAAGTGGCCCTGCGGGACCCACCTTTAAAGGAGATTTACCAAAAATTTCGGCATAACCTCCCTTAAAAATGGATAACCCAAAATCCTGCGGAAAACAAAATTCACTTCTAATAGTCCAACCACAACTCCTGGAGCCGCCCTGCTCCCAAATTCAACCAATCCCATCACAAAGCTAACAACATCAAACATAATATCCGAATGGTACAAGTTACTACAATCGCCAAACTTAGGTCATAGACCTCAAATATAATTCATATAAGTTTGGGTCACATATCCCTTAGTAATCAGAGCATTCTAGGAATATAAGTTTAACATAGAGTACAGTAGGCTAAATAAATAACCTACAAAATATGATGACGGAAGCGGATGCGGTCACTATGGCTCACTTCAGAACGCCGAGCAGCAACACTGAAA
>BDJD01000532.1:68399-82184 GCA_002564525.1 Rosa multiflora
TTCTCCAATTTTGACCCGAACAAAAAGTCAACTTTTAGGGCCCCCTAAAAGCATTGAAACGACAGTAAAAGTGAAAGTAAAAGTTGTTTACCGTCCAAATGACTAGTAAACCGGTGAATTCGGGTTCGGGACGTCACAATAAATAAATAAAGGAAAATAAGCATAATCCAATGACGTAACCCCGCACGCCATAAAACCATCAAATAAATCAATTAACCAAAACTGTTTCCGAAAATAACCATATGCTCGAAAAAGTAAATTGATAAATAATTTATAACTTCGGAACCGATTAAATAAATGCATGCATCATTCTTTGAAAAATAAAAGTCCACTCACGATATATTCTCAATCCTGACGTTGCTCTGTATTTTCCTCGTATGGAGACTCCTCTTGTCCTGTACGAACAACATTCATAAACATATATAATTCACAGGACGGAATTTTAACTTTACAATACTTATAATTGGAAATTCAAAACATCCCCCTTCCTAAAATCCAACTCCTCAACTCTCCACAACATCCATCCTTAATACTCCAACATTAATCTCTCATCGAAGTAATATCTAAAGTGAATCCGAAAGGAATTCGGCGATCGAATTCGCGAAGATCAATAATTAATCAATTAAACTCAATTCGTAAATCCTCCGATTTCCACCAAACTTCATGTATTACATTCTACAATCATTACAGGGTATATGGGATTAAAATGACAATTAAACACAGCTCTACGCGCCACCACGCGCTACCTACAGTGGCCCCACACGCCGGCGGCCACTTCCTCCGATGACCACCAAACTCCGGCACTAGCATCTACACAACAAGCCCAACCAACTTCCCAACTACAACTACAACATCATCCAATTTTACCTCGAAGTGGTCGAATCAAGCCGGTGAAGAAAAGCCCGAAACTTCAAGAACCCTAAAAATGGAAAATTGTCAATTC
The DNA here is from genome assembly GCA_002564525.1 of Rosa multiflora. Classification (NCBI taxonomy): domain Eukaryota; kingdom Viridiplantae; phylum Streptophyta; class Magnoliopsida; order Rosales; family Rosaceae; genus Rosa; species Rosa multiflora. Next base: position 69,343 of record BDJD01000532.1, read on the forward strand.
GATATCTACACTGCAAATTGGATTGAACTACCTTAGGGGAAATGATCACCATCAAAAACCGAACCTTCGATGCTAACCTGGTGCCCGGAGGTGGCCGGAATGGCCGGAAATCGGCAAAACCCCAAAACTGCAACCGGAGAAGTTCTTGCTTCGATTTGGACTTTCACGGCCAAAACTCCACAATCCTAGGTCCCTAGTGTCAAGAGCGGGTTGAGGCGCCCCTAAGGTGACCGGTTGCACGCCGGATGGTGGCCGGAAAGTGAGGAATCGGAAGGAGGAAGAAAACTCGAAGGAGAAAGGGGAAAGAGTCGGGGGAGGGGAGAGAGAAAGAGGGGTGGGTTTCCGGTTTGGAAACCTACCCGGGTAACATTCCATATATATGAAAATTTTACCATGAACAGTAATTTTCGTAATTCACTCATAACTTTTGCATACGAACTCCGATTTTTACGTACCACATATGCACGCGCTCGGTTTAACGTCCTCTACAACTTTCATGAAGAAATTTTCCCAAATTTTTAACTCATAAAAAGTCAAGTTTTTAACCACCCCCTAAACGTTAAAATTATAACCGCGAACGGTAACCATAAAGAATTTCATGTAACTCAGTAAAAAGGGTATATTAGATGTGGGGTGTAACAATTCCACTCCTTGCGCCCTCTTTTGGGTACATTATAATTCGCCTCATGAATGCTCTTAGTTCCAATGGGCCTTGAATTATAATTCCTCACGAGTATGTTATCATGTTTCTCGGCTACAAATATGAGATTGATAAGCTGATGAAACCTCGTGATCTGTCCAGCATTGAGTTCAGTGCGGTATTGCTTTGATACCACAATGGTTGAAACGGGGAAGGTGGAGAGAGTTTTCTCAATTAGCTCTTGCTCTGTGACAGGTTGTCCACAAAACCTCAACATGGACTGTAGGTGAAGATCTTCTGAATTATATTCAGCAACAGACTTGAAATCAGCAAAGCGCAGATTATTCCATTGAACCTTCAAGTCAGGGAGGAGGGAATCTTGGACATTGCCAAAGCGCTCTTCTAGCGCTACCCATAGCTCTCTTGCATCCTTGATCGACTATACTCCAATCTGAGTGTCTTGTCCATATGGCGTTGCATCAAGATAACTGCTTGAGCATGCTTTGTAGGTGTTCGTACGAACACACGATCCGGGTTAGGTGCCTGGATTATGGGTAATATTCCCTTTGAAGTGAGGTGGTTCTCAACATCGATTACCCAACTGTGGTAATCCGAGCCTATTGAGTCAAGCATGGGAAAGTCGAGTCTAGGTTCATTCGACATCCTGAAAATAAGAAGAGAAGATATGTTAGTTTCGGAGCTAAACTTCCACGAAAACTAAAAATAATAATAAGATTTCGAGCTATGCTACCAAAATCAATTTCCAAGAATTTCTTTTGGATTAGACCAAACAATGATGTTTTAATATAGTCACAATTTGATGCTTACGACGCTCTTAGTCCAGGCATTATGAACACTCTTAGTTCATACGAACGCTCTTAGTTCATACGAACACTCTTAGTTCGTTAAGCGTGAATCCCCACAATTCCGCTTTGTTAAATAATCGAACCCATGTTCATATATTGAAAATCTTGCAGAAAATAAAGGAATTTAAAAGACAAGAAAGCAGGAACTTTAATCTTTAAAACTTACTTGTTGAAATTCGGAGCAGATTCGCTTCTGAACAGCTACCACTTCGAATGGTGTACAGATCTCAAAAAAACTCCAATAGGGCTGAAATTTGGAGGTAAGATAGAAGAGGCAGAGATGAACAACTTTGATGAGGAAGGATTTTGATCTGAGGTCCCGATCAAGATGTTTCAGGGCGTGTAAACAGGTTGATCTGCACAGGAACGAGCGTGCTGCTGTGCTGCAGGGGCAGCAGGCGTGTGACGATGCTGCAGGGGAAGTAGGAGGCACACAGGTGCTCAAGGGCTGCAGGAGCAACACACGGTATGGCTAGCAAGGGCTAGGAGCTTGCGGCAGCTTTTGGTGAAAGAAATTTCGGGCGTTAGGGTTTTTTTTTTTTTTTTTCCTGGCTAGGGCTTGGGTTAGAGTATCGTGCTGATAACGTGTTGTAGAGAATTGGAAAATTGTATTGTATTGTATTCATCTTACCATGAGGTTTATATAGGGTTACATCATGTAAACAAAAGGCAATACATAATAGCTATACTAATCAATCGCACATTACAAGTATGTCAATCACATACATTACGAGTCTGTCAATCGCATACATTAAGCAATACCTATTGTATGAATAGTCATTATCATTTACAACATATCATGGGTTCAGAATGAAGGCATTTAGTAGATGGGATAGACCCAGTGAAGATACTGTTGCTGTCATTGAAACTTGTCAAACTAAAAAGATTTTCAGAAAAATGAAGATGGAGTTTCACCACTGAACTGATTGCTAGACAAGTCAAGAATCGCAAGACGATTCGTTGGCAAGATGAATCTGGTTCGATCCATAGGAAAATGAGTTGTGAAGATATTGAGGTAAGTGAGATGTGTGAGATTGACAAGTGATAAGGAGAGAACACCTCCTCTGAGCCCTTTTGAGGCCAGGGTAGGCTCAGATGAGTGACCCAACCATGTTGATTACAAGTAATGCCCTCCCAACAGCAACAATTAGATGAAGTCCAATTTAATTGAGGAGAAGACAGAGTGAGAGTGAGAGTGAAGGAGAGTAGATATCTGCCCTCAGTTTGATAAAATGCATATTTTATGGATATAATGGAAGAGAATAAGAGGACTGATCGAAAGTGGTAGTAACATATTTTCTTTGTAGATTTATATGTCATAGTTTAGTAAGTTTATCTATTATCTATATTTATATCTTTTTAACTGCAAAAACTTAAAAGTCTCCTTAGTTCTTTATTGGTCGAGTTTCTGCAGTCTAAAATGAGCAACAAAGACTTTTAAGACCGTGCAAATATGGGACTTTATCACCAGATAATTTGGTTTGGTAGAAGATAGTTATGGAATGGTTTGCCTTCTTATGGATGCGACTTCAGTGTGTTTAAAAATGAGACTTTTCTAATTTATTCCACCAGATTAGACTACACTTTCTCTATGATGTCACTCATCTCAATCTCTTTTTTCTTAGAAAAAGAATCGTTGAAACGATATCTTCTTTTTTAATTACAAACCATAGAATCATAAGCTAATTACTTTGTCCTTTTAAAATTATTTAACTATATCGTGATGCAGTTGGAAGTAACCCTAGGTTTACAAGCAATAAACCTAAAACAAGAATTCTGGAGTCCACCAGAGATAAATGAGAAAACTCTCAATTTTGATTGATAATATGATAAAAGATAAGTTCTACAGCCGTTTAAGGTTGCTTATATATGAGAAAAGAAATCCTAGGCCGACTAACAATGAAACCCTAAATCACACAAGTAAAAACAAAACAAATCCAAAACAAACTAGGAAACCAAAAATTCTGAAAAATAGTAAATTACAATTTTGAGGCCCTAAACGACCCCGAAAGCCTGAAAAAGCCCGGCCCACACGTCGTTGCGTAGTGACGAGTTTGTTTCTGGCGTCCTTCCCTTTCCAGAAAGCTTATAGCAATCGCGATTCAGACATCGAATGCCAAAATTGCAGCAAACCGGGTTTTCCTCCTTTTCCACGATCAAGCTGTTCTTCAATTCGGACTTCCATTCATTCTACATCAGTCTCCACCACCTTCGAAGAACTCGAACCCGAGTTCTCTTCAGGATAAAGAACCTTATCTTAATGAAACTCATGCAAATCATCAACATTAAAGGTGTTAGAAATGCCCATGGAATCAGGAAGTGCAACAACATAAGCATTGGCGTTGATCTTCTTAAGCACCTTAAAAGGACCATATTTTCTTGGCTTTAGCTTGTTGTAGGTACCAACAGGAAATCTCTCCTTCCTGAGACACACCATCACGTCATCGCCCTCTTGGAACACTTTAACTCTTCGATGCTTGTCAATTGTAGCTTCATACTTGGCATTAGTTTCTTCCAACTTGGTCTTGACTTCTTCTCTAACATACTGCACATCCCTAGCCATGCCCTTAGCAGCAACACTAACACCAGGAAATTTAGGAAGCTTCACTAAATCAACCACATGTCGAGGAACAGCAGTATAAACTAATGAGAATGGTGACTTCCCTGTGGCACTATGCACAACACTGTTATAAGCAAACTCTACCTGTGGCAAGGCATAATCCCACTGTTTGGGCCTATCTCCACAAACACTCCTAACCATGTTACCCAAAGTTCTGTTAGTTGTTTGCCCATCAGTTTGAGGATGAGCTATGCTGTTACGGTTCAAAGCTGTTCCAAACATTCTCTACAACATAATCCAGAAGTGACTAAGGAACTTTATGTCTCTATCAGAAGTAATGGACTTGGGCACTCCATGCAAATGAACCACCTCCTTGAAAAACAGTTTGGCTATATTGGAAGCATCAGTAGTCTTCTTTCAAGCTATAAAGTGCACTATCTTGGAGAACTTGTCAACTACCACAAACACAGAATCCACACCCCTTTGGGTAAGGGTAATCCCAACACAAAGTCTATAGCAAGATCTTGCCAAATATCTTCAGGAATAGGTAAAGGTAATTAAAGACCACTATTTTGGGACTGATCCTTAGAAACTTGGCAGGTGTAGCACTTCCTCACAATAGCTCTTACATCCTTCTTCAGTTGTGGCTAGAAATACCTCTCCTCAAGGCTAGCAATAGTTTTGTCTTAGCCCAAGTGTCCACTCAAACCCCCTCCATGCAAATCTCTAATCAGTTTCTTCCTCAATGATAAACTAGGAATACATAGCTGATTGCCCTTGAATAAATAACCATCATTCACATAGAAATCTGCAACTGCATGATTGCTACTGCACTTGGCCCAAATCTCCTTAAAATCAACGTCTTCCACATACAATTCTTTCAAAAGGTCAAAACCCACAATCTCCTAAGCTAAAGTGACCAGCAAGGAAACCCTCCTACTCAAAGCATTTGCCACCACTAGTACAAAAATTGAATCAGACGACGGCTAAAAACGGTCGTCTGATACGGAGCTGTCTGTCGTATATCTCGCTGCCATCTGATGAAACATGATTTAGAGAACCGTCGTCTGAAGAACTCGGCATCCATGTCGATAGCATGTTCACATCATTAACTGTTGTGTGAACGTTACTCAAACAACAGGCAACTTAAGAACCCGTTGTGTGATTGTGATTCAGAAGTCGTTTTTTTTTTTTTTTTATAACCGTTGTGTGACTGTTACTAACACAACTAAAACATTGATAGCATCCATGATCTGTATTACTCTCAGATGACAGTTTTTATTGTACGGCTGTTGTGAACATTGTGTACGTGCAACAAAAAATTAAAGATATAACTTGTCCTAATAGAATGATTCAATCTATTATATATGCCGGAATTGGAATAAAAAATGAACAAATTAACAGTAACTGATCAATATATAGAAGAACTTGTTATAATCCACATCATGCACCAAAATGGATTGTGCAATCATCCACAAAAGAAATACATCTAATATATAGTACTCTCGTAGCAATAATATACATCCAGAAATTTACATAAAAGAGTCTGGCTTTGCAAGCTTTGCTGCTCTCATGGCCTCATTGGAGTCTAGCTTTGGAAGCACCCAAGCACTAATTCTGTAGGAGCTTTTTGCTCTCTTTCTGTAGGACCTTTTTGCACTTGCTTTCATTTACTTTGCTCTTTGTGCCATGAGAATCTGTAATATCAACACAAAAAAACCAAAGTTAGCTTAATAAGCTAATATCCAGTATGAAAGATAGATAAGAAATTGCACATATATATAGTCAACAGAACATACAAGTAGACAACAATAAGGCATTAAACCTCAACCAATAGTAATTGATAGTCCTCTGTCCAAGGTAATACAAAACTGATGCTATATAAAACATGAAGCAGCAATAAACCAAATATCTTCCAAGTATAAAAGAAAGTTATACTATTATGGTCCTAGGCATATATATACACAGACAAAAATATCGATATTATACTACATATATACAAAATACATATATCTGTTATATATATTATTTAGAGAGTAGCGAACTAATAAAGAGTAGTAAACCCAGTAAATGTTCAGACTTGCAATGACATGTTGAATCATAGTTATCATATGCTAACCATAGTTTTGAAGCTCTGATTAGTACACATACCCATTTATTCTGATAGAAATATTGTCTTTAAACTTTTCCTTCTATTTAGCTAATTTTCAATAAGCTGAACAATGAACATATAACTTGCCCAAATAATGGTTTTATACCTTTGTTGTTATAGGCTGCCCCAATAAAAGTGGAGGAACAGCGACCATGCCATTTAGTGCCTCCTCCAAGACAGTAGCTGGCATAGTACGTAGTCTTAGTTCGCACCTCGAGTTTACTGAGGTGTAAACCATAAGTATGTAAGACCCCATTAGAAAAGTTTTCACACTTACAGTTGAGAGACTAAAACTTGGTAGATTAAATTAGTAAATAAGCCAACCAAACCTAAAAAGGGCAGCAAACATGGTATTTATAGCACCCAAACTTGAAAGATCCAGCTCCAATTCTTGTCTTTCTGATTCAATAGCTTGGGTAACAAACAAAGGAATCATGTTTAGCAACAAATACTCATGCTAAGCCAAGTAAAAAATTATCAACGGAATCCATATTAAATGCATGCTAATAAAAGGAACATATGCAATCTCAACAGCCATACAGTGTGGAATCCGATCAAAATACAAGCAATTGAGCCTTCAATAGTCCAACATTTTAAGCACCCCAAAAATATCTAGTATAAAATTACCTGACTTTGCACTGCACTCAAACATGGCTGGACCAATTCGCTCGCGTACTAATCTACCACTTAGGAGACTCGCAATGACATCAATCTGTATAATATACAACAAAACATGAATTAGGACTCTAAGATGACATTTCTGCTGAAAGAGCTAACATTTGCAAGTAGCACCTAACCGTTTAAATCATGGGGACCAAAGCTTAATTGCTCACCAAGTAGAGAAGACAACCAATTCCGGATTCATCTGATTGCCATAGAATAAAGGAAGATTCAAACACTTCAATGAAGAAAACAGCTCTTGAGATTGCTCCAACAACAGCACCCCTAACAAATCCGCTCTCGGTTTCTTGTCCTATCAAAGCTCCAGTCAGAGATCCCAACAAGGTGCCCACTGCACACAAAAATGTCATTTCCTTCGGTTAGAATATGAGCAACACCAAAAATCACTACTAGAATTATGCCCTCAGACATCGGCCAAAAACCGATGAGAAAAACATTTCCGACCGATGTCTTAGTGGGTGATGAGAAAGATCCGGAAAATCCAGACATTGGTTTTCAGCCGATGTCTAAGATAATTGTACAGATCGATTTCTTATAAGTTTCTGATGTATAAAATGAGTCTACACATCGGTTGATCTGTAAGAAACCGATTTCTTTTCCTACCATGACATCGCTTTACATAAGAAACTGATTTATTTTTCAGTATTTGACATCTGTTATTTAAATAGAACTTATGTTGTTATTCTTTTATAACATTAGTTTTTTATTTCAAATCATTTTGTTTTTGCTTGTTTTGCTTCAATTTCTAGTTCATAGGCAGTTTGCTCTCATTTATCAATTTTCTCGCTAGAAAAGTAACAAAATGACAATATAAGTAGTAAGCAAAAGAGAATTCTAATTTTCATTAATATTATTGATAAAAAGTAGTACAAAGAGTACGGAGAATGGGACATAGGGCCTAGACTTCTCCATATACAGCAAAAAACCAGAACAAGATTGAAGCCTCCTACATCTCTAATAGTCTTGGTATAGATTCACTTGAGGATAAAAGTATTTACTCACACTACCTCCAGATTTTGCACAAGTCCAAGTGTGGATGTGATGTAAAGTCTGGCTCTGTACTTCCAATCAAAGTAGGTCCTCCAGAAAAAGACCATAAATATGGCACCAAAAACACAAACAAGTATACCAGAAACTTTGGCTTGGCCTTCAATTCTGGGCAAATTCACTCTTTCTCCATGTGTTGCATGAAAAACGTTCAGATATGATATTGTACAATTAATCTCCATTGTGTGTACATATTCTAGAGAAACATACAAATGAAGTGCAAAGACAGAGGAACTCCAAGCTTACCCACTTGCTTCAAGACTCTCTAGGAGGAGACTCCAAGAGTTTCTTCAGATTAGTCCTCATGAAAATGACTTGAGTGAGACCATTTGCTCACTGAACTTTGCAAGTAGAGGATAGAGTTGGGTCCTGCAAAGAGACAAATGGACACTTCTGAACTTTTAAGATACAAATAGATGTTTCCAACATATGCATCTCAGATTGAAAAAGTTAATTCAGTAATTTATTAACGAGTTAGAAGAATTACGATCTTACCTCATTATAGTCAACAAACAATTTATTTGCCCGAAGATAACCTTCAATCATTGCCACCTATAATTCAATAAAGAAATCACTTATCTGAATTAGAAAAAAAAAACTATTGGGAAGCTAATTGCCGTAACTCTTGTTACTTGGTAAAGTACTTACATTTTCATCGCTTCTACCAGTAAATTTGAGATATTGTGAGGCATAAGGAATTAGTAACAGTTCAGAAGAGTGTCAAGCATGCTAGCTTTAGCATGCAAGTACCGAAGTAAGCATCAAGAAAAAGCCTGACACAAGAAGCAACCCTTTTTAAAATCAAATATGTGCTGGTATATTAGTTAGGACTTGACATACCTGACCAAGCAATTGACAAATTACTTCTAAATCACACCAATTACCAATACCAAAGGGTAATGGCACACCCTTAATTTGGCATAAAAATTGAAGCCTGTCTCTAGTGAACCAACACACAGGAACAGAGGACCTTGTTTTTTGTTTAATTAACTCGAAATGAGCCCAAATTGAGCATAAGATTCTATTCTCCACTTTTGAAATACAAGTCTACAAGAGAAACCCTTTATCACATAAATTAAATTTCAGATTGGACTACCTTTAACTCTTGCCTGTAAGCAAACTTTCGGGTATTAATAAGAGTATGTATGTTTATAAGCAATGGAAGATTTTGAGTTTAACAACACAGTTACTCCAACTATAGTACAATACCAAAGTTCTGAATTTCATTACCAGAGAAAACCAAAGGATAATGAAATTGTGGACCTTCTTGATCCTCATCTGTCAAACTTGATACCATACTTTCTGATAACCATTTCTGCTAACTAATCTATACTTTAGCCTATAAATATAGACTAGATTACATATATGTAAAAGCATTGAAATCTTTTGAATTGAAACACATTCAGTCCATAATGTGGCAGATTTGTTCACCAAATCATTGCCTAAGGCCATCACTACTAGAATTTTGTTCATAGACATCGGTTCTGGACCGATGTTAAACTAATTTTCGACCGATGTCTTAGTGGGTGTAGAGAAAAGTATAGACATCAGTATAAGCGCGTTTTCAACCGATGTCCCAGACAACAACCAACATCAATTCTAAAAAACAAATCGATGTATAATCGTTATAATCATCATATTTTTGTATGTTAGGTATGTCTAATTCTTCATATTTTCATATTTTATGCTTAAAAAAGTATATGTCGAACAATACCTACTTGAACATTTGCATCGATTTCTATTCCAGAAGCGATGTCCAGTACACTTGTAGATCGACATCAGTTCCCATGAGTATTGTTTGTTCGTGGCCATTTTTACATGTAGGTTGCCACATTATTTTCCTAGGAACGATGTCTGTATCTTTATTCTACATCTTTTTTTTATTCAAAAATGATGTTTCCTTTAAGACAGAACATCGTTTCCAATTAAGTAAACCGATGTTCAATGGTATTATGTACGTCGGCTATTTTTATTCAAACTGATGTGTTAGTTCATTGAAGACATCGTTTTTGCTTTCCAAAACCGATGTTCACCTTTTGACCACACATCGGGTTGCTCCATGGTAGGTGATTTGTATGTTCATAATAGATTACGGTTTGGTGATTAGAAATCGAGAAATCGATGTGCAGTAGTTTTGATTACATCGGTTTTGAGTTACAATTCGATATATTGATAATCATAGGACATCGATTTCATCTAGTTGCTGGAAAAAGAAATACATTTCTCATCACCCAAAAATTGGAGCTTTCCATTAATTTTCTTTCCAAATTCATGATTCAACATAATTCACAAAATAAAACCCAAAACCTACAAAGGCTAGCTTAGAAACATATTAGCAACCAACTACAAAAGTATGTTCTACACCAAACTTTGCTTCAAAGCAAAAACTAGCCTTACTCAAAATCATGGAAGCCAAAAGTCTTACACCAAACTTTGTATATAATCAGCCACTTCAATGCACACCTCGTCAATATCATTTTGGCTATATGATTTGCGCGCCTTTACTGCCCACTAGAAATGTATAAAACAACATATAAGTCACAATCATTGGGTAAAATCCCACAGTTCACTCAAAGTAGGATAAAGTCTTACCTCTTTCCTTAAAACATGTGTTACCAATAAGGGACTCTATAAGTAATGTAACAAAATTCTTCAACCAGGGGTGCACAGATCTCCTCATATTTTCTGGAAATATAAAGTATTTTGTCAAAATCATGTGCCAAGTGTAAAAGAGAACAAAATATAAGATGAACAATCAATACATAAGTAATTTTAACACACTGCAAACAAAGAAGGATGTAAGTTCTTACGACCTTGTGATTAATTGTTTTCTTTGTTCTTTTTTCTTTCTCAGCCTTGTGCTTATACCATACCCAAAGTCCAATCAACATCCCTTATTATTTTACTCAAATAGATATCTCTCTCTCTAGAAGTCTATTAAAACCATAATTAAAACAAAAAGACAATTGTAGTAGTAGTTCCCTAGAGGAGCATCATGAGCGTGGAACATGTAAATAGACTGATGACAAAGAGGAAACACCTGAAGAAACTGAAGCTGCTGCTTAGCATGTCTTTTCAGTTTTTAATACTCATGAAGCTAAAATTGATGCGTAGAAGTACCTACATTACAATAGCATGAAAACACTATATTAATGTATAGCAAGACAGTTTAGAAGCATTCTTTTCTGGATAATTGAAATTTGAACTCTACTTTTTGTCTTCATTAACTAATTGAAAACATCATGTACTGGAAAAAGGGTCGTAGCACAATAGCACATCCACTTAAATTTGAAGCTAACTAGAGAAAGAACAAGACAACATACTGATCAATCTCACAGACCATGGTATACAGTTCCAAATGGACCTGCAGAGGAAAGTAAAATGGCAAAAGGATATTAGAATGAAATTCAACAAAGCAATTCAAAGTTAGAATTTAATCCAAGCAAAGTCTCATTTGTAAATTTCTATCTTTTTTTGTCGCCGGTTGAGCCAGACGAGGAAGAAGAGAAATGAACTTATACCTCTAGCAATCACAGTGCCTTGTGACACTTTTACAACAACACAAGAGCACGAAACAACCTTTTTCACTTTCTCTAAGGACCAATTATGCAATGCTGGTAGAGAGACGGTATTGAATTAAATTAGAGAAAAGTATTGCACCTTATATCTGTGCATTATTTTAAAAGAAATAAGTAAACAAACCTTGTTGGGAAGGGATCATCTGGAGTACCTATCTCTGTTTGCATAACAGTTGCTCCTCCAGTTTCATCACTTACAAAATGATTGTAGATGTTCCTGCAGATACAACATATATAGGGAGTAATTAGATTGATAGAGCTGAGAAGGTTGTTATATAAGAGACCAGCTTAGCAAGGGAATTTTCTTAATTTGCCTACTATCTGCAAGGGAACCGAAAAGAAACCAGCTTAGCAAGTATAGGTTTCTCAATTCACATCACCGGCCATGAACTTTTTCTCAACTCAAAACTTTAATCCCAATTCAATATCTGCAAACTCAACTAAGATAATATCTAATATTTCTGAAGCACCAAAGCTCTCAGATTTGGTTGGTTTCCAGAATAGTTTCTCTTAAAGATTCCCATGCCGTTCAAACCACTTCCAGATTACTACTTTCATATAGATTGCACAGAAGGTATATTATCTCTCTCTAGAAGTCTATTAAAACCATAATTAAAACAAAAAGACAATTGTAGTAGTAGTTACCTAGAGGAGCATCATGAGCGTGGAACATGTAAATAGACTGATGACAAAGAGGAAACACCTGAAGAAACTGAAGCTGCTGCTTAGCATGTCTTTTCAGTTTTTAATACTCATGAAGCTAAAATTGATGCGTAGAAGTACCTACATTACAATAGCATGAAAACACTATATTAATGTATAGCAAGACAGTTTAGAAGCATTCTTTTCTGGATAATTGAAATTTGAACTCTACTTTTTGTCTTCATTAACTAATTGAAAACATCATGTACTGGAAAAAGGGTCGTAGCACAATAGCACATCCACTTAAATTTGAAGCTAACTAGAGAAAGAACAAGACAACATACTGATCAATCTCACAGACCATGGTATACAGTTCCAAATGGACCTGCAGAGGAAAGTAAAATGGCAAAAGGATATTAGAATGAAATTCAACAAAGCAATTCAAAGTTAGAATTTAATCCAAGCAAAGTCTCATTTGTAAATTTCTATCTTTTTTTGTCGCCGGTTGAGCCAGACGAGGAAGAAGAGAAATGAACTTATACCTCTAGCAATCACAGTGCCTTGTGACACTTTTACAACAACACAAGAGCACGAAACAACCTTTACTTTTACAACAACACAAGAGCACGAAACAACCTTTACTTTTACAACAACACAAGAGCACGAAACAACCTTT
>BDJD01000532.1:84040-102660 GCA_002564525.1 Rosa multiflora
AGACCAAGATAATCAATTTAACACCATATACCAAACCTTCTATTTGGTTCCTCAGAAAATGAAAGAACCCACAGAAACCCACAAAACAATCACACAAATGCAACAATACACAAACAGAGTTTTAAGTCCCAAAAGATTTGAACCTTGAATCTCCAATACCTTGTGTATATCAATACAAGGTTGGAAACGAACATCACAGCTTATGGGTACTCGCCTTAACCTGATAACTAAATAACAACAAAAATAGGTTCTATGTTATTACTGCATACAAAAAGTTACAGACCAAAAACGGAAGCAGAAACTTACTGAACGTTGCAGATGGCCTAGACCCATCAAACTTCTTTTTATCGAGACCGTCCAACCTCAAAAGCATAACAAAATCAATAGTTCAAACTCAAGGTGACCATACAATTTCATAGATCACAATTTCAATTGGAACAAAGATTGGAAGGAAGCAAGAGAGAACATACCCAACTGGACTTGACAAATTAGTTAATATTGAAGACACCCACAAACTCGCGCTTCCCAACGATGGGAAGTCTGTCAAACATTGTAAATTATCAAACAATCAGAATTGCAACAAAACAAAACAAAAAAAGTACACACACAACAAATCTCCCACAAGCCTGATACCATCAACAAGTAAAACGACTGAAATTGACTCTATCATTTACATATATAGAACTAGAACAATAAGTACTAACATTACTTCGTCTCCGACCGGCGACTCCTAGAATCCTTCGAATCCCACAACGGAGTAGTTCTCTGAAGTGAGTCGCGCCGACTGGCCGCCGCTCTCTTGCTTCGATTCCAGAGGCTAAGAGGGAACAGCGCTGTTTAGAAATGCTTCGATGAATAAGTTGAGGACGGACTGGACGGAGTCGATGCCGGACTGGACGGAGTTGATGCCGAAGAAGCTGAGGACGTAGATGAAGGAAGGAAAGGAGGAGATGGAGGTCAGGTTTGGGAGGAGATCCAGATTGGGGTGAGTTTAGAATGAAGGCGAGTTCGAGTGAGAAGGAGGCCGCGCGAGAGCTTAGGGTTTTCTGTCTAACATTTGGGATCGGGCTTTAATTTTTTTTTCTAAGTGTGAAAGTTTTTAGATTTAGTACCCACTTTTTCAATTCACTTAAAACACTTAGCGCGTTTTGCAAAAATAGGTTCCCGCAAATTTTCAAACAAAACTTTTAACACCGGTCATTTTAAGACCCGATGTTAATGATATACATTTAAATCGGTATTTTCGTAAAACGATGTTAGATTACGTTTTTACATCATGTGCAAGTTTGACCGATTTAAAACATGCGATGTCTATGAACAGATTTCTAGTAGTGCATATTCGAGAAACATGTGAAAAGCATAGGAATGCGAAGACTAGTCTTTGACTTGGCACAAGGGGGAGTATTAAAGGAAAAACATATTATGTGCCTTCGTCCTTCGTCAAAGTAACTGACGAAGAGGGAATCAAGGAATCAGTGATTACCAATCAATTAGCATAAAAGATAGATCAATCAGTATTCAATATCATAATTGTAAACAATATTTCCGTTGTAATTTCTTCCCTATATAAAGGGACTATGAAATGAAATGAGTAGACCATTCCAATCTCCATTTTACTTTTACAAAAACCATATGTAATTCCGGAACATCCGATAGTGGATAATAGCTGCTTACTACTGAATTCGAAGCCTTCTTCCTCTTCTTGCTCGGAGGAGAAGCCGAGGGCTCGTCCTCTGCAATAGAAACATTGAACGCTTCAAAATACCGAACTTGGAGACAATTCAAGCCTTGATTGAATTCGTAAAGATTCCAGTTATCGAAAAGAGCTCACCACCGTCGTCGTCGTCGAGGGAGATGACATTGAGAGGTTGTACGCGGCTGTAATCGAAAAGGGGTTCGAGTTCTTCGGTAAAATCTGCTTGCAAAATCATAGACCAGTTACTTTATGAGAATAGCGAGAAAGAGAAACGAAAACCTTAGGTATATAAGGAGAAGAAGAAGAAGAAGATGGTGACCATTGTGAAAGTGGGAGAGAGTGCAGTGAACCGTGTCGGAACATGCCTGAAACACACAGATCGGAGCTATAAACAACTAAAATTGAATTACGAAAACCGCAATCGCAATTTGAAAAGGTTATGGTTTGAATTTGGGGAAAGAAAAAAACCTCTTTGACTTTGTTTAGATGGAGTTGGAGATCGAGTGGAGTTGATCCAAGCCAAGATCTCAGATCTACCGACGAAGTAAGCCCTATCCATCATGCCGATATTCGTCGCCATTTTCAGAATTGCTGTGGGAGAGAACCTGAGATTTTAGTGAGTCAGAATTCTCTCTGAATTAGATAGTGCTCCCCTGCTTTAACGGCCGGAACACAGCATAAAATTCCTGATCATAAGTACTCCACTTTTGACGAGCTTCACTCAATTTTTCACTAAAGAACGCTACTGGCCTCTTCTCTTGTGACAACATTGCACCTACTCCCACGCCGCTAGCATCACATTCAACCTCGAACACCTTGTCAAAATTGGGAAGAGCAAGAACTGGTATAGTACAAAGTTTCTCCTTGATTAAAGCAAAGCTCATCTCTTGTTCTTCTCCCCACTAGAATTTGCCTTTCTTCAAACATTCAGTAATAGGAGCAGTAATGGTCCTGAAATTTCTTACAAATCTTCTATAAAAAGTAGCCAAACCATGAAAACTCTGCACCTCAGAAACTGTTTTTGGAGCTGGCCATTCTCTAATAGCTCGTACCTTGTCTTCATCAACTTGAATGCCTTCTTCTCCAACCACAAAACCCAGAAATAACAGCTTGTTGGTACAGAAAGTACACTTCTTCAAGTTAATGTACAGTTTATTTTCCTGTAAAGCTCCCAAAACCTGCCTCAAATAAACCAGATGTTCTTCTTTGGTCCTGCTATATATCAATATATCATCAAAATACACCACAACTAAAGAACCAATAAAAGGACGAAGAACCTGGTTCATAAGCCTCATAAAGGTGCTGGGTGCATTAGACAACCCGAATGGCATCACCGTCCACTCATATAGCCCATCCTTTCTCTTAAAGGATGTCTTCCACTCATCCCTTGGCTTGATTCGAATCTGGTGGTAACCACTTCGAAGATCTATTTTTGTAAACACCTTAGAACCCACCAGCTCATCAAGCGTGTCCTCCAAATGAGGAATAGGAAACCTGTACTTCACAATTATCTTATTTATGGCCCTGCTATCAACACACATCCTCCAATGATTGTCCTTCTTAGGAACAAGGATGACTAGAACTGCACAAGGACTCATACTTTCACAAATGAACCCTTTCTTCAGCAAGTCTTCAATCTGCTCTCTCAAAATCTCATTCTCCTTAGGACTCATGCGGTAATGGGGCAGATTTGGCAAACTAGCTCCAGGAACCAAATCCATCTGATGTTGAATGTCCCTCATAGGTGGTAACTCGTTGGGCAGCTCATCTGAAATCAGCTCCTCAAACTCTCCCAACATATCTTCCTTTTCTGCAGTCAACAACCCTTTAATCACCACTGGAAAAATAACTTCATATTCTTCAAAGGCTTCTTCCATCTCGAACTCATTGCTAGACAAGGTCAGAAAACTCTCCCTTTTTTTTACACTAGATCTCTCAAATTGATAAACAGGAGCTTGTTGGGTCAAAAATTGCATAAAGTGAAAATGTCACCCAACGTAATTTCACTCATACTCATTAACAGAATAGAGTTTTAATTATTTTGGGTTTGACCCATTCAAGACAGAATGTGTCTCTTAATTACAATCCCTTGTTACAAGGGATTCAATTTATAAAGAAACCAGTGTGTGGTTGTTTATTTTTGCGGCTGCACCCGAATTTTGAAATGGGTTGCCTACGTACCCAGGAGGGGATCAAGCCACTCGTAGTTCAAGAGTTCCAATGAATGAATGACCCATTGGAAGGCTTGGATTTTTGGAATAAGAATAGTGTTTGGGATGCGGTTGCATCTAGATTATTTGATTCCAGATTGCCTACATACCCTTGTGGGATCAAACCACATGTAGTTCCAGGACTTTGGGATTTAAATGGGTAGATGACCCATTTATTTTTGGATTTGTGTTTGAGATATTTGTTAGGGTTTAGAGCCATTGAATTTGTTTTTGGGTAATTTGGGAATGATTGGATTTTTCTAGTGTTTGGGTGAATTTGACTAGTGGAGTCAGGGATTCGAATTGGCTGAATTTGACTGGTGGAGTCAGGGATTCGATTTGAAGTTGTGGTTGCATCTAGTGGGTTGTTAGATTGCCTACATACCCTGTGAAGGGATCAAACCATTGTACTTCATGCTTTTGTGGATTTTGGGATTTTCCTTGGTTTTGTACCAAAAGGATATTTTTTAGGTTATGAAGTATTTTTTTAACGAAACCAAAGCCCGGGTATTTTGAAATGGAAACCCGTAGCGTCAAGCTTCGCCGATTTCTTCAAATGGGCCCAAATTTGAGCGTGGGCTTTACTTGAGAGTTATGTTGCTTGGTTCACACCAATCAAGGCTTTTGGGCCCCAAATTTGATATGGGCACCCGTAATCCTGAGTGGACACTGAGTTGCACATTTTAAATTTCGTCTGAACCCCAGAGAAGTTTTTGGGAGATCGACTTGTCTGATGGCCTAACTTGTTTTGTCAAAAGAAAGCCAAATCTAATGTACGTGACTTGGGTGGCAGCAGATTAGACGACTGCACTTCATTAGATGTTATTTGTTTTTTCCTCAGGCCAACATCAAATTCACTACACCCTTTTTTTATAACTTGGCTGAAGCGGTGCCATGTTCCTTTCAATGACATGTTTTGACTCCTTCAATTGGTAGCAAGTAATAGCAAGCTCTAGACTTCATGATCTTTACTCTAAAGATGATCTCTTTTTATTCTTAAGAGTAAACATATCATCCAACCAAGTAAAGAGCAATTTGGAGTCTTGGTCTGGGATTGTGCCTTCTTATTCTTTTTATTTGTAGGACAATAATAGAATGCCCACCACCTGTTCGATGAAAGGCAAAGACAATCTCTGTAGCATCTTTTTTCTGCTAACTTATGGCAGAGGTAGTCTTGACAAGCTTTGTCTCATTGACTTTTGCTTCTTCCTTTCTTGATTCCACGAACAAGGATTAATTGAACCCAGCCTTATATTCTTCTTTAATTGCTTGAGGTATCATATTTCAAGAGTCTAGAACCTTTTGACAACAAGCCAATATTGATTTGGCTTATGCATAAGTCTACACATTGTCTGCAGCACCACCGCCACAAGGAGCTAAGCTTTTATCTTTAATTATCTTTTAGCAGAATATAAGCTTTTGTCATTTGTCGATCACCCTCTGCCGCAACACACTGATTAAACAGAACTCATGTCTTCATATATTAGTTTTACCCATTTGTCTCATTCACCTTGATTATACTTTCATGTTTAAGCTGGAAGGCCACCGCCAAACTTCTTTTCTTTAGCTTTTCTATGGTAGCAAGTTCAAGCCTTATCATCTTTTGTCATGTTCATATATTAAACTAAACCTCCATATGTGGTCTGCAATACCACCACGTGCAAAGTATGCAAACAAAAGCTTTTATCTTTGATCAAATCATTTAACAAAATAAAAGCGTTTGTTCCATATCCTTTCATTGTTCTCAGTTTCATTGTTCTTTGTAATCTTTGCAGCAACACTTCTTGCTGAATCTCGACAACTTTAATTTCTTTTTTGTTTGTTGCCTTAGTTTACTTTGTTCGAAATCAAGCATATTATTTGATATTAAACCCCTCTTATATATAAGGACTTGGCTTTTCGTAAACATGGGCCACTGTATCATTCTGCTTTAAGCCTGCAACCCATGGCTAATGCTCAGAAGCCTTAACACGTTGGAGCGAATTTGGAGCCAACATCATATATGAAGCATCGCTGAAAAGTATAGGGAGCCAGGATCATGTTGTTGGAACTTAAGTGAGCAAGACCACTGCTGGAATTTTAAGAGAACAAGGACTGCATCACTGGTATTTGGAAAGCCAACAAGAAGCAGCAGGAATAGGGCTTGCATCACTGGAATTTAAGAGAGCAGAGCCTGCTGCCAAGATTTGAAGATGATATGGTACCCGAAGGCACCACCGGAGCTAGACGACGACATGGTACCCGAAGGTAACAGACGGAGCTTGTGGATGATAAGGCACCCTATCGCACGCCGTTAGAGCTCGAGAACAATATTGGCACCTTAAGGCACGCAGTGTCAGATCTTGAGGATGATACGGCACCCTAAGGCACGCCATGCTAGAGCTCAACGATAATATCGGCACCCTAAGGCACGCTGTGTCGGAGCATTTTATGGTATCGCTTCGCTGGAGGCCTGCATCATTTGAGAACAGCAAAGGAAAAGATGCAGATTGGTGAAAGTCTCACCCTCTTCTTTCTTGATTTCTTCCTCTCCTTGGCTGCTATCGTCTGCTTTTTTCACAGTCCTCCTCATGCTGTTAGGCTCCTCCTGTTCTTCCCCCGTTACTCTTGATGTAGAGTCTTTTTTATAGGAGTGGATGAGACTTTGAATTTGAATCAGTCTCAAACTCCACCTTTGCACTAACTTGCACGGGCAAGATATATCGCTAGCTGTATACTTCCTTTCTTTTAGAGATATATATGAACCAATTAATTATCCACATGAAGAGGCAGTAATTGTATTGGATCTATGTTCCCATCTCTAATGTATTTCCTTGCTTTTTTTTTTGTATTTGACCAAACATGATTGGAAAAGCATACTGGGATAGGAATATTTGTTTTGCTACTTCCGTAATCACGTAGAAGCCTTGTGCTTATATTGTGTTTTTTTTCTTTTTTCTTTTTGTTTGTGTTCACCCAAATAACTTGCTGGGGTAAAATAAATTTTGGAATTGTATATTCTTTTGTCTCAACAGAGCCATGGCAATTTTATAACTATTCCACATAAACATCATCACATTATCTCTGCCTTTGTAAGTCACATCCACATCACATTGCCAGGGTCGCCCAAATAAAATATGACAAGCATCCATATCAATAATATCACACAGAACTTCATCTTTATAATGCTTACCAATGGATACCGGTACTTTGCAGGACTTAGCAACTCGAACTTGTGGACCTTTCTTGACCCATCCCAGAGAATAGGGTGCCTTATGAGGCTGTGTAGGTAACTGCAAATACTCCTGAATAACATATAATCTTATTCCCGACGAGATATCCTGAATTAATGGAATATCTATGAAATTAAACTTGTTTGATATAAGTAGTCATATAACTGGGCCACGTACCTAAGAATAAAAAAAAAAGAACAATAATTGTCCCAAGAGAAAAAATACAAAATAACAATTTGAAATTTGTATTAACATAAAAAATAAAATAAAAAATTTAAGTTTGCCGCCACTAAAATTCTTCCCGCTGCCTCAAATATTTGATCATCCTGCACATATCCCTAAAATTGCCCATATCCCTAAAATTGTGGAGCCTCTACGCGCTACTCTTCTACTACCTCCAACGATGAAACTCCAATAAACCTATCAGATCGAAAACTTCACGCCTTCTCTTCCATCGCCCATCACTCTCTCTCTCTCGCGTAGTTCTCCTTTTTCCCTGTTATTCTGTCTCAGCACGTCTTATTCTTCTACATCTTCTGGTTAATCTAAGCTCTAATCCTCTTTATCTTTCTTTACAGGTGTGCCTCCATTCCAGATCTGCTCGGAAACAAAAATTGAAAGAAGTTTGGCAGTTGGGCAATAGTACAAGAGGCTTGTTTCGATTGTATGATTGGTCTTGTCTAGGATTTGAGGTGAGTGGGTTCTCTTTTCTTTGCAACACGTAGTTGACAATTACCAGCAATCGTATCTTACACTTCAACAGAAATTCTCTTTTAACCAAAATCTAAGGCTTCACTTGACTTCCTTATATAATTAGATGTCATCTTTCTCATTTACAGCTATTTGGTTTTTTTTTTTTTTGGTTAACACGGCTATATGGTTTTTGGGGATAGTGTTTAAGGGTTTTAATTTGTTATGTATCTGATGTGGTTGTGTTTCTAGTTTGTTGATTGGAATATGGTATTTGGTGATTGTTTTGTAGCAGGGGAGTAGTGAAGTTCCAATAGGTATTGTGCTTTTAGGTGGCAATTAGTTTGGTCAGACTAATCTTTTAGTATTGGAGACCTTAATGAGTTGAAATTAAATATCTTTGTTAGTATGAAGACTTGTTTTAGGCTTTAGTCCTGATGGTCGTGTAGATGTGTCTTATTAATTGCTCTATTTGGTAAGATACTTACTGCAAGGGAGTATTAATGGTGGCTGCACAACATAACTTAATTTCAATCATTTTCTCCTATGAATATTTGTATTGAATAAGTAGGTATTGAGATTGTCTCAAATTGTATCTCCATGCTCTGTTTGTTCTGCATATTCTGCTTTGGTCATTTTCATGTCTATCTCATATATTTTCAACATATTAAATATAACTCTTCTTCGCCCCTCTTCACTTCGTCACAATCCAAAGATCGAAACTTTAAATGAAATCTACAATTTACTTCAAGGCACACTAGTATTGAATTTACTATGTTTGCACGGGAATTTCATTCTTATTGGTCAATGTAGTTAACAGCCCATCTTGGTTGTACTGGTCAAGTGATCAAAACTGAGCAAGTTAAAACTAGGATTTACCGCATGTGATCAAAATCCTACATGTTTCTCTAGGAGGAATTATTGGAATTCATGTTTCAAGCAAAACTCTGCTGTTTTGTTGTTGGTGTATTGAAACTTGTTTACAATAGAAACTTCAAAGTCAGAGCTAAACAAGTGAGCTGCATATCTTGCTCTAAACTATGTTGAAAGAAATATGCAGAAACTATCCTGCAGTACAGCCTTTTTTGGTATTTCTTTTTCCTGACTTATTGACCTCCAAATGACCTGAATTTTTGATTGTTTTACTTCTGGTAGTTAGCAAAGGATTTGGAAAGTTTCATAACATTTCGACATAAAGTGAATGTTCTGTGAATTTTCCAAGTTTGGTCTGTAATTGAGAAAGTTCCAGAATTGTAAATGTTCCTCTGATTTTCTGTTGAGATTTGAACTTCTACTTGAATCATTTAAGTTCTGGTTTTTCTGTATATTGAACTAGACATCCCAATGCTTGTTTGAAAACTGATTCCTTGTCACAAATCTATTTTGTATCTAGCAGCATTCTAGGATCCTTGGTTCTATTGTTTGTCTTCTAAAATACAATAACATTTTGATCTTCTGAAAGCTGAGGGTAGATTAAGTAACAGAAAAGTCTAAGTCATGAATGTAAGTTCTTGATATGTTGTGAGCATATTGTTTTGTTTGCCTAAAGCTGTAGGGGTATTCATTGTTGATCTAGCTGTTGTACTTGAATTCAAGAAAGAAATTCAGACTTTGGTTTAGAGTCAATATATATATTAGGGCTGGCAAATCCAACCGAGACAAACCAACCAACCGTATCCGTCCCGAACCAAGTTTGTTGGTAGCCGACATTTTCGGTAACCGAAGTATTGGTACGGTAGTACCGAACCGAGAAGGAGTACACGGTACGGTATTGGTATTGATTTTTGGAGAAATACGGTATACCGTACCGTACCATATATTTGATATTATATATATTTATCTAAATTTTTCTTATATTTATCAATCTCAGCCATTGATTATCAATTGTTTTATGTGAGATTAAATCAGAACCGTTAGATTAACAAACCCTACAGGAATCAAAGAGACAATCGAAATCGATTTCATTTCCCTCAGTCTCTCTCAAACCGAGCCCAGCCTCTCTAAATGAAATGTACCTGATTTAGTGAGATTGAAAACTTGGGTTGGTGAAAGAGGGACTCGACCGCATAGGGCAGCCATGGGCGTCTCAGTCTCTCTTTTGATTTTTGGGTTGTGGGTATCAGAGGATCATTAAGGATCTGTGGGCAAAGAAACAAGAAAGGGGAGGAGATCAAACCAATTTGAGCCACTAACAGCAGAGAGGTTGCAGATCTGAGGCTGCTTCTTCCTTCACCACAATCACTCTTCCATCACTCGGTTACAAGCTCAACCGTACCGAACCAACCAATTAAATCGGTATACCGACTTCTTGGTATACCGAATTTTGTGGCCGGTAGTGGTATGATTTTTTGCATACCAATATAAGTTGGTACGGTACATGGTATTGGCCCATAGACTCCGGTACCGAACCGAACCCAGCCCTAATATATATATATATATATGCAATCTGTTTAGGGTGCAATAGACAGTTACTACTTATCTAGAAATGGCCTTGAAGTTGCAAAATTGGGTTAATAATTTGTCTCTAAAATCACCATTATGTGGTTTTAACCTTCAGTGATTTTAACAACACCGGTCATGTGACAAACAAAGAATTCTTCTCTGATTCTTCGCTGAGTTGATTTGTCTTGGTTGTTGATTTTTGGATAGGTAGAATCCTTAGTTCCTGATGCTACAGTTTATCTTATAAAATATAATGAAGTTTTGAACTAGGTAAAAGCTAATCTAAATTCATGGTATGTTCAATTGAAATTGTTAAAACTAATGATTGCCAAAATACTAATTTTCTTTATGTAAAACCATCTGTAACAACAGTCCAATCATAGTAAAAACCAAAATAAAAACCAGAGAGATATCCCATGTTTACATTCGACAGATGATGTTGAGGCATTTAAGATCAACTGTAGAAAAAGGGGGGAAGTAGACAACTTCATTTGAGTCCTAGCTATATTCAATCATGATAAGCTTATATCGTGTCATTATTATGTCTCCAATTTAAAGTTTCTTTTTGTATTTCTCTATGCAGAATGGAGTCTATAGGAGCAGGTTGCACTGCAGCCATGGACTGCCAGTGTCTTGATGTTGCAAAGGTATAATACTTACTCCTTTAGCTTATACTTCTAAAGTACTTTGAACTAGCAACTTTAGGCTATGATGATTTCAAATAGTTTACTATGTATGCTATGGTGAATTGAGACTGCTGTGTTATCTGCTGTGTTTGAAGACTAATCTGATGAGATACTAAAATGCTCTCAGCTTCAACTTCCTGCCACTGGATGGTGCTCATGGAGACTCATCCACAAGGGGTCATTTCCAAACAAGAAGTTATTGAATACTGTATTAAAACCGTTCAAAGAGTTTTGGGCAAGTGGGTAAGCTTTAATTTTGTTTGCCACTGTGGAATTGCTTAGGCTCTCAAGCTGAACTATGCTTCAATGTTGGTTTCTATAGTGACAAGGATGCTCAGATGTGTATATACAATGCTTCTTGGGATACTCATTTTGGCTTTTGTTGTGATGTTAATGATGAAACTTCCCAGAAGCTTGCACGTAAAATTCTTTCATTTTTACCCATGTTCAGTTCAATTGCTTGTTGCTAGACACTAAATTTGTAGGTGTGCTATTTTGTGGTTGTCACAAAATGAGTGCTTCAGCGATTTCTGTTTGAACAGACGATGAAGTTTCCATGAGGTTTGGTTGTTCATTAATGTCAATGTTGAATTGTTTAATTCTTTACATGCCTTTGTTTTAAGTACCGAGGGTTTTATCGGTTAGGCCTGACCCAGATTTTGTTTATGTGAAAAAGGATTACAGTTTTTCAAACGTTCAAAAATGCAACTCTGTTATTTCCACATGGGAATACCAAACACTGGCTTGTTCGAATGGATAAACCGGGGATTGGTGTTGTTACAAAGGCGCAAATGATTGATTATTATGCTCAAATACTAACAAAGGTCTTAGGAAAGTAAGTATCTTATTATGAATTTACTTTCTGCTTCCTTCTATTATTTACTTTTGCTGGTTGGTGTAATATATTTGTCTGTAGTGAGAAAGATGCACAAATGTGTATATATCATGTTTCATGGAAATCTTTCTGTTGTGAAATTGATGAAGAATCTAGAAGCAATCTGGCAAGTTAGTATATGAACGAAATGAAATTTAGTATGCCCACATTTGTGCAGAATAATTTTTAATGTATCATTGAACACTAGAGCAAGGAAGTAGAAGATAAGTGCAGAATGGTGATAGGTGACTTTTTTCTCTGTCTGCAAAGTGAAGGGGAGTTGGCAAGATTGTGACTTTTTCTTCAAACATACAAATTTACTGAAGTTTGATAGTGGTAGAAAGGGTGTAAACGAGTAAGGAGAAAGCAGAAGGAAATAACCTATAATGTATTTATGTGTTACAGCCTACTTCTACTAATGGAGATTCTGAAACACATGCACCTTGATCCCTACTACTAGCTACTACTTATAAGGTCCTGGAAGAAACTTTTATTTGTTTTCAGTTTGGTATTGCTCTCGTACTATTTCTATTGTTATGGATGATGCTATTTTTCCTATGTATTAAGACTATGCAGTTTGAAGTCAATAAATTACTCAAATCTTCACTATGTATCTATTTGGTGAGAAAATTTAATTTGTGAGAAAATTCTAATATTTAAAATTGAATGTAATCGCATTTACTATATTTATTCTGATTGTCGGTGAGTTATTTCCGACAACATTTTATAAATAAATCATATTCGTCTGTAAAAGTTATCCGTATAGACGGAAATATCCCAAAAAGCAAATTTGTCATCGAAAATACTCAAATTATGATTCCCGCCAAAATTTGTTAGTCAGAAATATTTATTCCGATGAAGGTATTTGTCGTAAATATGTCGTAGGAAAAAGTTTTCCGACAACTCTTGGGGTCAGAAAAAATGCGTCGAAAAATATTATTGCGACCAAACGAGTAGTCGAAATTAAGTCGTCGGAAATAGTTATTCCGACGAAAAATATGGCCGGAAATAATTCATCGGAAATGCAATTATTTCCTACGAAAAACCTTAATTCCGTCGACTTTTTTCAGAAGAAACAAACATTAATTCTGATCAAAACGAAGCTCAAATCTGACGGTGATATTCGTCGGAAATGGGCAAGCATTTCCGACGGTTGGTCGGAAGAAAATTATTTCCGTCAACTTTCCGATGATGACTTTTCGTCAGAAATATGTATTTCTGACGAAAATTCCCTATTTCCGACCATTTTTCGTCGTCGGAAATTACTGTTTGTGTTGTAGTGTGAGGCTGCAGTATTTTTTCGTAAAAACAATAAAAGGTCCAATAACTCTAAACACAGACTTAAAATTCTATAGTGTTAGAGAAAGAGTGAAACATGGTGAGATAAATGTCTTGAACATCAATACCGAGTCACAGCTTGCAAACCCTTTCACTAAAGCATTGTCAGTTACAAGCTTTCAGAAACATACCAAGAACATGGGAATTTTACCGGATTTGGAGGCTTGAGATCAGTGGGAGCCATCTTTTAATTTTTAGAATTTACTTTTGTAATAGGCTTCTTCGTTTAGTTACTGCATTTTTAAACTTGGCTTGTAATTTTTGGTTTTACAGACTTTAAATAAAATGAGGTATTTCATATATGTGTTTTGGTTTCAGTATTGTTCTAATTTTCTGCATTTACTTATTGCTTACAATTTTTGAACTTTAAAAATATTTGCGTGTTATCAGGTGAACTTTTTGGCATTATGAAATGTTTTAGGTTCAGCTTTCAGCTAAGCAAAATACCAGTTCACTAGTGTTTCAGTTTTGCTGTTGAGTTTTTGAGTTATCAAAGTCATTCTGTTGGACTATGAGCATTGGATATTGCAGGTAGATATACTTATCCAAATTTTGTTCTTGTTATCACCTTGAGCTTATGTGATTGCAGAAATTCATGTTAGTGATCTTTAATCAACCTGGTTATTTAATCATAGTTGGTCTCAGGTTCTGCATTATTTTCTGAAAATTGACCAAGCTGAATGAGTAATGAGTAGTTATGTATTTCAGTGCACACTATAGTTTGTTATCTATATTTAGCTATTGATTCAATTGTGTAGCAAGCAGACAATGTTAGTCCAAGTGGGAGATTGTTGGAAAAATGTGGACTTACCATTATCTGATATGCATTAAGATTAAGCAATTGATTTAACTAAGCATAAATAACAAGAAGTACATAGTTATAAGTCTAATTCCGGTTATCTACATGGATGTATATCTCCTAGTAGAAGTAGGGAAATCATTGGCTAATTAACCTGATTAGCATTAAGTGTTGTGATAAATCTATGCCTATCTAAATGATAAACATTCAGTCGATGTTAGACTCCTTATGGGATGAGTCCAACTCGTGGTTTTGGCCAATATATATAGGGAGCAAAGTCCTTGTATTCATCACCGGTTTTTGCATATCATTCAGCCCCATTCTGAAGCTTTTGGTGTTGACATACAGAAGGCTTTTTGCTTGAGTTCTGCTGCTATTCAATCCTCATTCCAGTTGCTCCAAGATGTTGAACCTAGGCCAAAATGTTTCTGCAGGGATCCAAAGTACTATTGATCCAGGTGGAGTCCTAATGCCACTAGGAAAGCTTTTCTGCAGATTATGTGTGGATGTTGTGCAGCTGGATTATTTGTTCTTGATATGTTGTTATATGTGTTGATCTTGATTATTGATGTATGTTGTTATTGCATCATGATTTAACACAGGTTTCTTTGAGGTACATAAAAAGAAACAATGTGGAATCAAATATTACAGAGGTCAAAAGGAAATTGGATCACTCTGTAGGAGGTGGTGCTATTATTTAAATTGGAGACTTGAAGTGGACAATTAGAGATGAGAGAGAAGGAGGATTAGTCTCTGATGGGTATAGCCCAGTTGAGCATTTAGTTTCAGAATTTTCAGATTATTAAAGCAGCTCATTCTCAAGCACAATGGCAAAGGTTTGGTTAATGGCTACTGATAGTTATCAAACATACATGAGATGGCAAATGAGGCAACCTTCTTTTTTGATTCAATGGGGTGGTCTTCAAGCTATTTCAGTTCCATTAGAAAAAGAACAGAATAGAGAGAGAGAGATAGAGAGAGAGAGAGAGAGAAGACTGAGCAGCGGATGAAGAGAAGAAAAAAAGAAAAAATGAAGACAAATGATTAGAAAAAAAAATTAATGATTCTTGGACTCATTACTTGGAACACATATCTCACCATGATTCATGGATTTCATGGGTTGATTCATCTGAGCACTAGGTCGAGATTGAAGGAAGAGATGAACAGTAGGTAAAAGAAAAAAATAGAAAAAAAAATGCTTAGAAAAAAAAAAGGGTTAAGACATGAAGAGATGAAAATACCCCTCAATATATGCCACGTGGCAAGCACCGTAACGGAGCTAACAGCTCCAAATACCAAAATTGGGTCAGGGTGAGAACCTCAGATACCAATATGATATTTTTTGAAACTGAGGTACGAAAGTTTAGAATGGCCGAAAGGTGGGACACTGTTGAGGTCATTTTCCCATAAAAATATTTTGAAGAAAAAAAAAATTAAAGAATACATACAATATATTTTGGATCAGTGTAGAGTTTAACACATAGCCAATGCCACTCCTCTGTCGATCTCTCATGCATAGATTCGGTGGAGGAAGCGTGGCTCATCCCCAAGCAGGTGTGCCACATTTTTGGTAGTGATCGTGTAACTTCCACTTGAACTGGGTATACGCCGAGCGCATCTTATCATCCACAAAATAGATAATTTTTGGATGTTCTATTTCCACATCAAAGTGTACCTAATTAAGAATGACAATAATATAGTATGTTAGGAACAAAAAATATTAACCTTGCATTAAACCACTTTGACTTAAACTTATAGTCAATCCCTCTCGTAGTGTCCTCTTAATGTTTACTGGAATCTTATTCCATCCACGGTAACATACCGGAGCTTGACTTCGAACCTCAATCCCTATAGTGGTAGTGAACTTCTTATTACTGTACTCAATATTTGGGGCCCAATACTCCTGGTCAAATATTATCTCCACCTTCTTGTTGCCATAGCTAGCAATCATCTCAATCATACCTTTCCCAGTTGTTTTGCCACGTGTTTTTTTCAATTCAACAGGGGTAGAGGAAGTCTCTGTATGATTAGATAAAAAGAATAAGAAGACAGAAATTGAAATTGATATCTTATATATCAAACCATCGTTAAGGATAACAAGTGGCTTATGCATTCATATCTTTACCTGAGTTGTGAGCTGTAGGATGTTGATCATCTTGTGGCTCTTCAAATGGCAGTTGAGTTGTTGTGGGTGTTGCATTAGAAGTTGCTCTCAGTGCTGGTTGTGACGGTAGCTAAGAAGCTGATTTGGATGGTCTTGTTGTTGCAGTAGCAGGCTTCCTTATCATTTTTCCTCGTCCAAGTTGCAGAGATTGAGAGGACATCTGCAACACATAACATTAAAAAGTGAAAATATAAAAGCGAGTGCATGTGCATGAGTCCACACAATTGAAAACAGTAACTTAGATGAGAGAAGTAGCTATAGAGGAATGGGGACTATACTAAACTATATATATTTTTGGGGCTGTAGCATTAATTTAATCGACATATATATACTAGGAATTTAGATTAAAAACATTAACTTAATCGAAATATACTGGGATTTTCTGCCACTATTTTTGAGATGTGTATTTGTGAAAAGAATTCCCTACATGTGTTGGAAGGATAATTATTAATTTTGGGGATTATTTAGTGTCTGTTATAGGGAAACGGAAATTGGGAGAGAATTGAGTCATGTACTTTCATTGATAATAGAGGCCTCTTTATATAGAGCATTACAAGACATAGAATCTGAATTGTACAAGGAAAGGTAATCATACATTGACTAGGAATCTCTAAGATTCTTCTAGATAAACCCTATTACCACTAGGTCAAGTAACCTAGAGTTTGGGCCAGACACATATTCTGGATTTACTTGAACACTCCTCCTTGTGTCGCCCAAACATGGTGCTTCTCTCATTGTTCGGCCGCTTAGAGATATGGTGGTTGACCGGCGGCGCGTGGGCCAGGCGCAGCTGCCTGTGGTGGCGTGTGAGGGCGCGTCCGGCCGATCCTGGTCGACGTGCCGAGCTACTGCTCGACGTAGGAAACCGGTAGAGTGGTCGCCTAAATAGTACCGTGAGTGGACATTTATTTTAAATTAATTGTGCATGCAGTATATTAGCATTTTCCGATTGAGATTTAATTTATAATTTGAATTATTGAGTTTTATGGTTTTATGAGATTTAGTTTATCGAGATTTATTTATGAATTACGAGGTTAGTATTGAAATTCCTTCCCGAGGGCTTTTAGTAGATTTTTGAGATAGTCATTCCTGAGTTATTGAGTTGAGGAATGATTTTCGGGAAGTGACTGATTCAGAAAATATAATGAGAATTTTGGATTTCGAATATTGGTTTTTATGAGGATTCACGAGTACGAATGTTTCATCGAATATTTGAGCATGATTGATTTATCGAGATTTATTGTGCTTTGAGCTCTGTACTTATTAGCTTTGAAGTTAGATTGAGTTTTCTTTCTGAAAGCATTTATTGATTTACAGAGTATTTGATTTTATGCTTTCGAGGATGCTTTCGAGGATTTATTGAGATTTTGAGGTTATTTTCAGTTTCTTGAGGAGGCTATTCAGTTTATTAAGGAGGTCAGTTTTGGCGCATGCGTATCTTACCTAGTTGGCAGTCCCTTCTAGGTAATAGTCTGGTTGGTAGTCCCTTCTAGACTACAGCCCGGTTGGCAGTCCCATCCGATGCGTCACCTGGTTGGCAGTCCCTTCCAGATGACATGCGGTAGTTAGTCGGCAGTCCCGTCTACTACCTGTGGTTAGTCGGCAGTCCCGTCTACTACTTGTGGCTAGTTGGCAGTCCCTTCTATCCACCGCCTCCTATTCCGGTTGGCAGTCCCTTCCGATGCGTCATCTGGGTGGCAGTCCCTCCTAGATGGCATGAGATGACTAGACAGGAGTCCTTTCTAGTCTTCAAACGAGCCTCATGAAAAGGATGTTTTTATAAAGATTGAGGATGAGATTTTAAGAGATTTCAAGATGTTCTTGTTACGTGATTGAGATTTCAGAAAAGAGGATGATTAAGAGTGTTTTCAAGATTATTACTGCATGCGAGATTTTAGAGAATAACTTGGGAAAGCATTAAGTTTTACTTATACATTTGAAAGTACTTATTTTTCGTCCACTCACTCTAACGGATTTTAAATGTTTTCCCCTGGGCCCTTCGGTTTTAAATGCCCAGTTTGCATGCCAGTTTAGCTTGAGGTCGAGCGTACTTGGGGTTGAGGCATAGCTGTCATAGCTTCCGCATTATAAAAGTATTGGTCGTTCATCTTGTTTTCTTTTCTCTTGTACGCCTGTACATTAGATTGCTCTGATAACCTATGAGATTAATATTCTTAAATTCAGAATTGTTTATGAAATGAGAGATGTGAGATGTTGTGTTATAGGGAGCAGGGTGGCTCCAGGAGAATAAGGATGAATGATTTAGAAGTGTGGATGTTTTTCTACAGGTTTTGGGTTGTCCATTTTTAGGGGAAGTTTTGTCAAATTTTTGGTAAAATTTCTTCTAAAGTGGGCCCCGCAGGGCCTCTTCGGATTTCAGGGTGAAATCCGGGGTGGGTCCTGTCAGATAGAATCCGGAACTTGTTATGTGTTAACGTTAGTGATCCGTGGGATCTCTAGTTAGCTTTAGAGAGAGAGAGAGAGAGTGACACGAGATGTATAGTGGTTC
>BDJD01000532.1:105926-127375 GCA_002564525.1 Rosa multiflora
TTTTTTTTTTTTTTTTTTTTGGAAGTTCAGCGTTGACTAAGTGAATAGTTCAGCGTTGACCAAAAGTTAAACAAGCCTTGATGGGCGTTGACCGACTCCGCCGGGCGTTGACCAGCCCCGCTGGGCGTTGACCGACCCCGCCGGGCGTTGACTCACTCCGCCGGGCGTTGACTCACTCCGCCGGGCGTTGACCGACCCCGCCGGGGGTTGACCGGCCCCTATTTGATGTTGAATGAGCGTTGACTCGATACTTTCGGGTCGAAGTTCGTGGTAGGTGACGAAGCCTTTGTGTGTCGGCTTCCCACCGACGGCGCCAATGTTAACGTTAGTGATCCGTGGGATCTCTAGTTAGCTTTAGAGAGAGAGAGAGAGAGTGACACGAGATGTATAGTGGTTCGTCTCCCGCCTTAGCGGGAAACTACGTCCACTTGAATATGTACTAGTGTGTCGAGCCTTGCGGCCTAACAAGATTACAAGAGATGTAATGAGATTGGATTGGGATTGTGTTTAAGTGGGAGGAGGCATTCCTTTTATAGGGGAAGGAAGCCATCTCCTTTACATTTTCTTAGATGTGGGATGAAAAACCACTATTCTAGTCTAGAAAGCCTATTTGTGAAAGCATGTTGGCAAGGCCGGAAAGGTGGCTTCCCGGCGACGGATTTGCGACTTCCGGATACCGTAGTGCAGCTTGAACATAGGGCTACAAGATGCAAGTAGCGGTTGGGCCTCACCATGGCTCGTGGATGTCCCAAAGTGGGTGTTACTTATGCTTGGTGATGTAGAGAACTAGCTTGCTAGTGTAGGTATAAACATTATGAAAACGCGCGGGCATATCACTTCCTAATCAAGTAGTCACTTTAGTGAGTGTTTCAACCTCATTGTAAATGTGCTCCTTGGTCTAGAGCCACTTGACTTGGGTAAATGAAGTTCACCATGAACCTTCATGTATATTCCTTATCTAGATCCCCATAGAGATACGTAGTGACCACATTCGTAAGCTGCATGATCAGTTATTTGAAAACTACCAGACTGATAGGGTAGTGGACTTTAATGACATCCATTACGCGAGAATATGTCTCATCGTAGTTGATCACAGGGTATTTTGTGAGAAGCCTTGCTCCATAAGGCGAGATTGCCATCTCTTTTTCACATCATGCTTTCTAACGAAGACCCATTAGTAAATAGGTTTTATGTTAGGAGGTGTTGGCATCATTGGTTCAAAAAACTTTCCTCTTCGTTAGAGAATCCAACTTAACCTGGATCTCATCTTTCCATTTAGGCCAAATCTTTCTACGTTGGCATTCATTCATTAACGGAGCGTGATTCGATATCATTGGACTCAACAAACTCATGCGCAACGAAATGCGCAACTACATCAATTATGATGGAGTTTCTATCCACGTCTCATGTACACTAATGCAATTTTCATAGAGCTCTATATTCTCAGGAATATGTTATGACGTTGAGGTGTCCCCCAACGATAACCATAACCTGGAAGATACTCATGAGACAGATTTTGAGTCTTGATGATCAAAGTATTGGAATGTGCCAAAATATCCTTCGAAGTCACGGGCCTCCCACGCATCCTAGCTGGGGCCATGGCCTGTAACGCCAGAGTGCCACTCTCTTTAGCATTGGTGCCATGCCTACCTCCATGTAGGATGGCGCTACATCCTCTCGTAGGGATGTCCTTCCTTGCAGGCATGTTTGTAGCATATTTGTGTGATCTTGTCACTTTAACGGGGATCGAGATGAGACATAATGGGGACAGACTACAACAATTCCTGTCGTTCCTGCTGAACATCTGTGTTCTTATCTCCCCCTAACGACGGGAAGACTATCTCATCAAAGTGACATCAGCAAATCTAGCAGTAAGGAGATCGCCTAGCAAGGGCATTAAGTGGCGAACGATTGTTGGAATCTCAAATCCAACGTAGTTGCCCATTCATCTGAAAGGACCCACCATAGGGCGCTATGGCTTGCAATTGGCACATAAATGGCACACTCAAATATGCGTAAGTACGATACTTGTACCCGATCACTAGCTGTAACGCAGAGGTAGATTGAGTGGTGGTGGGTCGTAGACGAATTAGCATAGCTGCATGAAATATTGCCCCAAGTGGATATAAGGAGATTGATGTGCATTACAAATGTCCAGACTACCAACGTAGTCGTTTCCGCGAGACCATTTGGGTGTGTTCATGGGAATATGATGCCAAACATCAGTCCCAATGCAATAACCATTGAAAGTCTTCGATGTAAACTCTCTAGCAATGTCAAATCCAATTGACTAAATAGGATGATCCGAGGAGTGAGCCCGTTGTTATCTAGTATGTGCTAGGAGTGTAGAATAAGCATCTTTTACAAGTGGATAATGGCACAACACGTGACCAGCGTGTTTACGTGTCAACCAACATCATGAGATATTGAAACGTCCGCAGGTTGGTTGAATCAGTCAACAGAATCCCCATGGATTCTATGCAAGAATAGAATGAGTATTTTCATATCCTTTGCATAGGACAGTCTCATTCCTAATTTCCTTAAGGAACGGGCTTTGTAAAACCTGCTAGGGGCCTTAGTAGCAACCAATGAGGATTTTGGTTGGACCTGAGCGTTTGAAATGCTATTTGAAGCAAATTGGTGATTGCAGCATCACCTGGGGTACCATCACCATGATGGGCACTATCCGTGGAGTCATGGATAGGGACTGTGCCAGCCCTAGGCTAGTGGTGGACTACAGTGGTGCCAGAGGCAGCGGCGGCGGTCACACTAAGTCCAGGAATCAACTATTGATTCATACTTCGTTTCGCTCGAAAGAAAGGATGTCCATGTGAAGTCATTAGTAGACGGATCATCATATCATGACTATGATGACTTATCCTGTCGTGACAAATCCAAGATGTGTCTAAATCCAAGAGATCTTATCTCATGACTTTGTTGGATTTAATAGCTCGAATAGTGACATAGAGTCCACTAGAGAAACACATAAACTTCTCTAAGATGCGCCTTTGTTCGCAATCGTTAGAGGTATTGCAAAGGAACTCATTTATGTTCTCTACATGCGTTTTTTCATGGAATCCGTTGGCTATTCATAGGGTGCGATTTTCCCTAGGAGCGTAGTGAGTTTCTGTGATAGTAATCAAGGTGCCATTTGGCAAGGGGAACTTGGGCTATTCCATGTCCTTGAATTAATACTGATGGCCCAGCCATCGTAGTCACAAAGTAATATGCTCAGAATAAAAATTGAGTCATAATGAAAATAACTCGAAATTTTATTCATAAGCTAATAGAGTTACATCATTGTCTCTTTGACCAACGAAAATCTAATTCAAATTCTAGCTAATGCAAAATATGGCAATTACCTATTTCAATATCTCTTGAAAAATAAAGACTTAAACAGAATTGGCGATCTATTGATCTCAGCCAGATTTGTAGTCTTCAACCCTTCACTCTAGATTATCTTCTTGATCTTCTTGTTCCATAAAGTGAGCTTCTCTTGCTTCACAATATGCTTTGTAGGCGGTGACCATTTCTTCATGAGCTCTACCAATATGTGCCCAATGATCAGATACTCCACATCAAGAACATACATCTCTTTGCTCAGACTCCATTGATTGAGGCGCTTTGAAAGTGTCATTTAGATGGGTCTTAGTGTTGGTGGCGCCACCAACATGGCCAGAGGCATTGCCTCCCTCTCTCTTTCCACGTTGACCTCTTCGGTTCCGTGTTTGCCTATTTTGGCGGTTACCTTCCCAAGTAGAGCGATTATATGGACCAGAACGTCCAGAAGTATCCATAAGATTATGGTTTCACTCTTGGCGCCCTCTCTTAGGGGCATGACCATAATTGGATTCCGGAATATGCTCTATTTCCACGGATCTCGAATTATAATTCTTCACAAAGATGTTGTCATGCTTTTCAGCGACATTCATAGCTCCAATAAGCTCATGAAACCTTGTGATCTGTCCTGCAGTACCATTGATTTGATAGTTGTTAGCGTTAGTGATCCGTGAGATCTCTAGTTAGCTTTAGAGAGAGATAGAGAGAGTGACACGAGATGTAAAGTGGTTCGTCTCCCACCTTAGCGGGAAACTACGTCCACTTGAATGTTACACTAGTGTGTTGAGCCTTTCGGCCCAAGGGGATTACAAAAGATGTAATGGGATGTTTGAGTTGTGGGAGGAGGCATTCCTTTTATAGGTGAAGGAATGCTTCTCCTTTACATTTTCTTAGATGTGGGATGACTAAAATCACTATTCTAGTCTAGAAAGAATGTTTGTGAAGGCAACTTTGCAAGGCAGGGAAGGTGGCTTCTCGGCGACGGTTTTGCCACTTCCAGATACCGTAGCGTAGCTTGAACAAAGGGCTACAAGATGCAAGTAGCGGTTGGGCCTCACCATGGCTTGTGGGTGTCCCAAAGAGGGTGTTACTTATGCTTGGTGAGATAGCAAACTAGTCTCACTAGTAGAGGTATCTACAAGTCCCCGAAGTCCCCAAGTAAGAGGAGCTTCTTGGTTGGGGAGTTATACCATGAAGTCATCAAGCATACGTAACCGTGCGGCACAGAGCCCCTACAAGTCCCCGAACTCCGTAAGCAAGAAGGGACTCGTTAACCTACACAACAAAGATAAAAACATGCATATGTAGAATGTTCGTTGCATTGGGCAACAAATGTGAGTTGCATGGATATGCGTTGGCATATATGAACGTATGGGGTGCGTGATACATGTTGATGCATACATGCGAATGGTGCCGAGTGCGATCGATTATGACATACAAACTCGAGAACGCGTATGGTCGTGTGAGCATATGGATTGCATATGATAAATGTAAGTTGCATGAGCGTTGCGGAGGTAAGCGTTTGTAATTCGTGAGTGTTGAATGCTTGAACGCTTGTGTTTGTTTGGTTGTCGCTCGTATTAATGGAACGAAGTCCCCGAACTCCGTAAGCAAGAAGGGACTCGTTAACCTACACAACAAAGATAAAAACATGCATATGTAGAATGTTCGTTGCATTGGGCAACAAATGTGAGTTGCATGGATATGCGTTGGCATATATGAACGTATGGGGTGCGTGATACATGTTGATGCATACATGCGAATGGTGCCGAGTGCGATCGATTATGACATACAAACTCGAGAACGCGTATGGTCGTGTGAGCATATGGATTGCATATGATAAATGTAAGTTGCATGAGCGGTGCGAAGGTAAGCATTTGTAATTCGTGAATGATGAATACGTGAACGCTTGTGTTTGTTTAGTTGTCGCTCGTATTAATGGAACGCGAAAAGAATTCAATTTGTCGCAAGTGACAAATGGTAGAAGAATTCAATGTTCCATTAACTTGTGGTGTGTCGAGTAGACATGAGTGTAAAGCTCGAGGACTGCCGGGAAGGCATGAGCAGAAAGCTTGTGAGCGGGAAACAAGGGGTTGCCAGGAAGGCATGAGCTGGAAGCTCGTAGGTTGCCTGGGAAGGCATGAGTGGGAAGCTCGTGGGTTTCCTGGGAAGGCATGAGCGGGAAGCTCGCGGGTTGCCTGGGAAGGCATGAGCGGGAAGCTCAAGGGTTGCTGGGAAGGCATGAACGGAAGCTCGCGGGTTACCTGGGAAGGCATGAGCGGGAAGCTCAAGGGTTGCTTGGGAAGGCATGAGCGGGAAGCTCAAGGGTTGCCGGGAAGGCATGAGCTGGAACTCGAAGGTGCCGCGAAGGCGTGAGCGGAACCTCGAAGGTGCCGGGAAGGCGTGAGCGGAAGCTCGTGGGTTGCCTGGGAGGCATGAGCGGGAAGCTCGTGGGTGTCGCGAAGGCGTGAGCGGAAGCTCGGGGTTGCCGCGAAGGCATGAGAGGTAAGCTCGTGAGCGGGAAGCTCAAGGGTGCTGCGAAGGCATGAGCGGAAGCTAGTGAGCAGGAAGCTCGGGGGTGCCGCGAAGGCATGAGCGGTAAGCTTGTGAGGGGGAAGCTCAAGGGTACCGCGAAGGCATGAGCGGAAGCTCGTTAGAAGGAAGCTCGGGGGTGCCGCGAAAGAGTGAGCGGAAGCTCGTGGGTGCCACGAAGGCGTGAGCGGAAGCTCGGGGTTGCCGTGAAGGCATGAACGGTAAGCTCGTGAGCTGGAAGCTCGGGGTTGCCACAAAGGCATGAGCGGGAAGCTCGTAGTGGCGGTAAGTCACGAGGGCGAAAGCCTGGCGGTGCCGCTGAGGCATGAGGGCGAAAAGCTCGGCGGTGCCGCTTAGGCAAGAGCTCGAAAAGCTCGGTGGTGCCGCTGAGGCACGAGCGCGAAAGATCAAGGGTTGGCGCTGAGGCACGAGTGAGAAAAGCTCGGCGGTGCCACTGAGGCAAGAGCTCTAAAGTTCGGCGGTGCCGCTGAGGCACGAGCGTGAAAAGCTCGGCGGTGTCGCTAAGGTGAGAGCGTGAAAGCTCGGCGGTGTGGCTGAGGCATTAACGGGTAGCTCGAGGTAATGCCCTGAGGCATGAACGTGACCGTTGCTAATTATGCTGGGCTGTATGTACAAGTCCCCGAAGTCCCCAGTCAAGGAGGGTGTTCTTGCGGGTTGATACCAAAGCGTAGCTTTGTGCCGTATATCAAGCATAATTAGTGCGAGTGCGTCATCCATCTAGAATTGGTTGGAACGAACGCTTTTGCCCTTTCGGGTGGGCCCCTGCTAGGCCCGCTAGGGAGTCCCCCACTCCCCAGCCATGACGGACCTCCGGATGGTTGGTAAATTGTCTGTTGAGGGGGAGCTGCACGGAGCAGAGGGTGTTGGGTAGCGAGCCCAATCTTTGGTACCCAAGCGTCGGGGTTAACTGCTGGATCAATGGCTGCCATGGGCTGTGTTAACTAGTCCCTTTACCATTTCTCGAAGGAGAAACTTGACTGCAATGCCGCGTAGCGGTCATTGTCATTATGGGTCGTTGCCTTACTACTTGGCGGTGACCACAGACTCGTAAAGTTTGTACTTGTATGAAACATGACAAACAAATAGAGCAAGGAATAAAATTTTGTTTGAGTGACCCATATTTATTTAATTGAGTTGTAATTAAAATAGAAGCATGGCATATGTGTATAGCATGTACTTGTAATGTGGATGCTAATATCATTTTTGTATTTTTGTAGATATGCTAAAGGATCATTGAGATCGGTATGTGAAGCATGGCATATCTAGCATGTGAGGTCTAGAAAGTTTTGCCAAATCTATGAAATGTTGTTGGCATGCTCAAAAGTTAATGGAAGCATGTAAAAGCATATCAAGTGTGATATATTGTAGGCATGCTTAGAAGTAGTAAAAGCATGGTATTGGCATGGCGCTAGCTCAAATTGAAAGAACGTAAAAGATAGACTTATCTGGAGCTGAGGTTTTAATAGATTGTAAAGAATTGAGGTATCCGATTGTGAGACTTTATTTGGAATGCATCAACTAACCATCGAGGTATTGGTTCCGTTTTGAGGAAGTTGCCGAGAGAGATAATCGAACCTCAAAACAAAGCGAACAATTAGCATGTAAGTTTGTAAAACTATTAAATGTTTGATATGTGCATTGACCGGGGGCCATGGTAATGCATTAATATTGTGGACGTTTAAGTGGCATGGTGCCATATAACTTACAATGCATGCATCATATCATGTAACATGTTTTGATGGGCATGGCCTATTAGTCACTAGTCGTATAACATGTGTATATGTAGCTAAGACAGAAGCATGTTCACCACGTGCCTTTAATTTTGAATTTCAAATAGGTAATGAAATTAATTGACATGTATATGTGTAGACTTTGTAAGCATGTGTGGGTGTAAAGGTCTGAACTCCATACATGGTCACGTGCAAGTTTGAATCCCATCTATCAATTAAGAGTATCGTAGGTGGCTATAGGTTATGTACATGGAACACCTAAATTAGCGACAAGTGTGTTGTAGTTGTGCACCATCAGACAATATTACGTGTATGTCATAAATTCAGAACATAGCATAGCACGTGCACCCTTTATTAATTGTCAAAGGGTATGTGGCTTGAGTCTAAGCTGTTCACAAATAATTACTTAATTGTGTGATGTTGACAATCTCATATATCTCGGTAGCAGAGGCAAATTGAGAGAAGAGAGAGGCTTAGCTTATTTTGCAGATTTTGACAACCATCAAAGCTCGGGGCATGTTTGGGTTGTTGTTGATGCTAGCGGTGCCTTCTGGAGGTGCTAGCGGAGCTGGTTATCACTGATGGAGTTAGCGGAGCTGGTGACCGCCGGTGGTGGGGGAGCTGCTAAGATGGTGCTAGCGGAGCATTGGGCCGGCGGTGTTTTAAGAACATGGGTTCTTGGCGGAGGGTGCAAGCTCAGTGAAGACTTGGTCAGTGAAGTTATAGTCAGCGGTGGCT
The DNA here is from genome assembly GCA_002564525.1 of Rosa multiflora. Taxonomy (NCBI): domain Eukaryota; kingdom Viridiplantae; phylum Streptophyta; class Magnoliopsida; order Rosales; family Rosaceae; genus Rosa; species Rosa multiflora. The sequence goes on from BDJD01000532.1 coordinate 114,287, forward strand.
CCTGTCGGAGCTTTTGGTCAGCGGTTTGTTGCTGGCAGAGATCTTCGGCGGACGGAGTCTGGCGGAAGCCTTAATAGCAGTAAGCACTAGATAAATGTGTGGCAGCGGATGGTTTGCTAGCGGTGTACAGTCCGGCTGTGCAGACCAGCGGTAATTTTTGTCAGCGGTGCAACTCGACGGTGAAGTTCGGCGGTGAACTTCAGTAGTGCAGCTCGGCAGTGATGGAAAAGAAACTCGGCGGAGGTTTCCCAGTGGAGAAGCTCGGCGGAGGGGAAGCTCAGCGGTGAAGTTCGAAGTTCAGCGATGGACTTCCAGAGGTGCCGCTCGGCGGTGATGAGGCTGGCGGAGCGGAGCGTTTGGCCAGCGGAGGTGGTTGGCGGGGAAATGAACGTTGGGTATTGCCGGCGGTAAATGTCGCCGCAGGAGAGCTGGTGTACATACTAGGGAGTCTCAACTAGGTTCAGCACTAGCCCCTAGGCCCCATCGGTAATCCCAGGTACTACGCCATGGACCTGGATCACACCCCACCATGGCGGGCTTCACATAAGATGCCACCCCGGGCACCCAGGGCCTGAGGCAAGGCTAGCACAACCCATCTATCTTTACAAATACAGGACTGATATGGCATCAGAAGAGCATGTGTCCCACATTGAAGATAGAGGAGACTCCCTTCCCACGCTTGAATATAAAGACTATAGCACAACCACCTTGGACGGGTAAGAACTCCTTGACCCATGATTTATTCTACACAGCTATTAGTTACTCACTCAGGCATCGGAGAGGTATAGACCGTCCGGTACGGTCTATTCCTCTAACGTTGCGTACTTGCTACAGGATTTAGGTGCCGATCGATGCTCCAGGCGGTATAGCATTCTATGTGAGGTACCCAGAGAAAGCCACCAGAAACATTGGCGTGCCATATAGGGGTCCTGATATGAATGAGCCAGAAGTGACAGGTGAGGGGAGAAGTGTCGCCCGGGCACTTGTTTTCTCCCCGGGAACTTCATCAGCAGAGGCGCCGGCTGTTCGGGAGGAAGTCCGTGGTCTTGGATCCTTGGACCCAATAGTCCCGGATCAGGTGACTCCGGTATCAGAGTTAGAGTCTATGCGACCCGAGATCGCAGCCTTCAGGGAGCAGTCCAGGATCGATCGGGAACAACGAAGTACCGATAGGGAAACAAACCGCCTCACGCAACAGAGAATGCAGGACTTGGAAGATGAAAACACGGCGCTGGCCCGAGCACTAGACAGGAGGCACCAGCACAACGAGGCACTTACTCAGGCCCTGGCTAGAGCATCCCAGCTAGCAGACTTTACAACAGGAACTACCAACACCGCACCAGCACCTCCCACGGAGGGCAGCCAGAGGTTAATCCAGGTACCGGTAGACTTATTCCCGGAAAGCTTGAGGCACCTACCACCGCCACCATTACCACAGCCAGTTCACAGTATCACGCCGGTACCCGACGCAAACACGGCATTACTCGTTCAAATGAGCAACTCCTTGCTTGCTCTGCAGGCAAGAGTATAGGCCATTGAAAATAGAGACACCTAGAGAGCTATGAACAGTTACGAGGACCGCCCGGGGCCTTTCACCCAACAGGTTAGGGGAGCCATTCGAGCGAATACATCGAAACCACTGAAAATTGACTATACGGGAGTTGGAGATCCCTACCAACAACTACAGGCTTTCCAATCGCAAACAAATGCCAAGGGATATACGGATGAAGTGTGTTGTAACATGTTCCAGGAAACTCTGTCAGGGGAGGTTTAAGTTGGTTCTACGAACTGCCGGTCGGTTCTGTAGGGAATTTTAAGGAATTGGCTGACAAATTTGTCACTTGATTCATCTTACGCACTAATGGGATACACACACCGAAGGGCCTACTGAAGGTCCAGCAGGGAGAAAATGAAACCCTGAAGTCTTTTGTAAATCGATGGCAAGCAGCCACTGCTAAGTGCCGGGACCTCAATAAGGAACTAGCTGAGCTGGCTTTCAGGAGGGGCCTCAGGCGAGGAGAATTTCTCTACGGGATCAACCATAATCCTCCAGCTAGCTACGATGAGCTGATGGCCACCGCCATCAGACATGCTCAGGCCGAATTCGAAACATACGGAGACACGCCCAGACCAGAGCTAAGATTTTCCACACCGACTTCGAGGATAAGGGATGAGCCACGAAAGAGGGAGTGGGTCCACAGTCATGATAGGTCACCCCATACCTCGAGCAAAAGAAGCAAAGAATCCTCGTCTAGGTCGAACAATTACGGGAACACCCACTCTGCTAGGGAGCAAAGGGCATAGCAGGGTCCAGGGACACCACCACCACCCCGGTATGAGGTGTTCACAATCCTGAACGCTTCATACGAGACTATATGGAACGAAAACAGGGATGAGATACCGGGACCACCCCCAAGGAAGTTCCCGAAGAGCAAACTTACCCGGCAGGATACCGGAAAATTCTATACTTATCACGAGGATGCCGGACACAATACCAACCTGTGTGTTGCCTTGAAAAATACTATCGAGTCCCTCATCCAGAGGGGCAAGCTTCAGCGATACCTACCTGCTAAGTAGATAGGAGCGATAGACGTGTACGGCCAGATATTCACGATCCACGGTGGGGGTCCGAAGGAGTCGCCCGCCAAGGGGAAGAAACGAAATTCTAGTTTCGGCCGACCGGAAGTTTTCAACTTCCACCAAGTCCCTCAGCAAAACAGTGGCACCAAGTGGACATCGGTGACATTCCTACAGGAGGAGGAAGTCGATCTGAGGATGCCCCATGATGACCCCTTCCTAATCACACTCCAAATGGACCACTACATAATGTCCAGGGTGCTCATAGACACCGGGGCCTCGGTTAGAGTACTATTTCGCGATGCATACAAAACTTTGAACAGAGGAAGAGCCAAACTATCACAGGATAATGAGCCCCTCATTAGCTTTTCAGGAGACATCGTCCAACCACTCGGATCAGATTACCTATCGATCACGATGGGTGAAAGCCCAAACTGTTCAACCATCAAAACAGAGTTCATCGTGGTGGAATGCGTCTCGTCCTATAATGCTATCCTGGGCCGACCGGCACTTTGGCGTCTGAAAACCTTCATAGCAGGTCACATGTTGATGATGAAGGTACCGACCCCGGCCGGCACGGCAATGAACCAGGGTGATCAGTCCGCTGCAAGGAAATGTTATTCTCTAACGGTATCCCGCGGTAAGGGAAAGTCTGAAATGTTGCACGTAGCTACTAACCCTCTGTTGGACAGGTACGAGGATCCCAGGGCCGATACCGACCTGGATGAAGAACGGCCCGGTGCCGTAGAAGACATTGAAGAGGTGGTGCTGTCAGAGCAGTTCCCAGACAGAACTATTAGGATTGGTACAAAGTTGTCTCCGGTTGTCAGGGAAGGATTAATCTCGTTCCTCCGCTCTAACACATCCGCGTTCGCTTGGTCCTATGAGGACATGCCTGGGATACCGCCAGAGGTAGCCACGCACAATCTTAGTATCGTTCCTTATTCAACGCCGGTAAGACAAAAGCGGAGGGCCTTCACACACGATAAGTACCGGGCTATCCAAGTTGAGGTAAAGAAGTTGATTTCCATCAACTTTGTCAGGGAAGTAACATACCCCCGGTGGTTAGCCAACGTGGTAATAGTACCAAAGAAGTACCCGGGAACATGGCGCATGTGTGTCGACTACACAAACCTCAATCGGGCATGCCCTAAAGATAGCTTCCCGCTCCCGCGAATTGATCAATTGATTGACTCCACCGCTGGGTACCGGTTACTCAGCTTCATGGATGTTTTAGCGGGTACAACCAGATTCGGATGAACCCGGCAGATGAGGAGCACACTGCCTTCACTACAGACAAAGGTCTCTATTGCTACCAGGTCATGCCTTTCGGGTTAAAGAATGCAGGTGCCACCTATCAGCGCCTCGTCAACTCCATGTTTGAGGAAGTTATCGGTACTATCATGGAGGCATACGTGGACGACATGCTGGTAAAAAGTTTAACTCCGGAGGATCATGTAGCCAACTTGTCAATCGTCTTCACCATCATATTGCGCAACGGGATGTGGCTTAACCCACAAAAGTGCATCTTCGGGGTTGAGGCCGGAAAGTTTCTCGGGTACATCATCAGCCAAAGGGGAATTAAAGCCAATCCAGAGAAAGTGCAGGCTATAATAGACATGGTATCCCCAACCTACCGGAACGAGGTCCAATCTCTTGTAGGCAAGGTGGCCGCCCTGTCAAGATTCATCTCCAGGCTGACAGACAAGTGTACCCCTTCTTCAAACTACTAAAAACCCAACACGTCGAGATGATAGCCTGGACAGCGGAGCACGAGGCTGCTTTCCTTGGCTTGAAGTCATATCTGTCACAGGTACCTCTACTCTACAAACCTGTTCCCGGAGAAATACTCTACGTATACCTGGCAGCATCGGCAACTGCTGTGAGCTCAGTCTTGATTAGGAAGGATTCTGATTGCGAGTACCCAGTGTACTACGCTGGAAAAGGTTACACTGGTGCAGAGTCCAAGTACCCGGACATTGAAAGAATAGCACTGGCCCTCCTGGTATCAGCCCGGAAGCTCAGACATTACTTCCAAGCACATTCTATAACCGTTTTCACCAATCACCCATTGAGGCGGGTTTTACAGAAACTAGAGACATCGGGCAGGTTAATTAAGTGGGCCATCGAGCTTGGGGAATTCGACATCAAGTACCTACCCCGGACAGCCATCAAAGGCCGGGCAGCGGCCGATTTTATTTCCGAATCAATCCCTTCCCATGACCCAAACAAGGAACCACCCGAACCGCTAGCCTCAGATCCACCTCCGACAAGCACTTGGCGATTATACGTGGCGGATCATCCAACAAGAAAACTAGCGGAGCCAGCATCCTACTCATTAGCCCGGACGAACAAGTCTACGAGTACGCCCTCAAATTTGCCTTCAAAGCATCCAATAATACCGCAGAATACGAGGCACTCATAGCCGGTCTGCAGATCGCCCGGGAACTTGGGGTCCAACACCTCCATATCTTCAGTGATTCCCAGTTGGTCGTAAACCAGGTTAGCGGTAACTTCGAGGCAAAGGAGCCCCACATGTCCTCCTACCAGGCTTTGGCCCGGGCTTTAGTTCAGAGGTTCTCCTCCTACATTTTTACCCAAATACCGAGGGCAGAAAACGACAAGGCAGACGCTCTTGCTAAGCTCGCATCAACTTCTCCAAACCCTACCTATGGGACCACTAAAGTCGAAATACTCGCGGGACCTAGCACTTCCAAAACGGTGTCAGAAATATTTTCGGTGGATCACAAACCTTCATGGATGGACCCAATTTTGGAGTACATGGTTGATGGCCGAGCACCGGATGACAAGGTCGAGGCCAGAAGACTGCAGCTAAGGTCAGCTCGATACACGATCATGAATGGCAAACTTATGCGGTAACCATGCCGGAGCCCGATCCCTTGCACACAAGACCCTAAGGGCGGGATATTTCTGGCCAACCATGTCGGCCTTGGCTCAAACTATATCCAGCTCTTGCCACAAATTCCAAATGTACGCTAATATCCCACGAGCACCGCCCATCGCCCTTTCCATCCTCCTTGCACTGTGGCCGTTCTGTCAGTGGGGTTTGGACTTGATTGGTAAACTTCCCACGGCAGTGGGACAGTTCAAATACGCCATCGTTGCCGTAGACTACCAAACAAAGTGGGTAGAGGCAGAACCTCTCGTCGCCATCACCACGGAAAAAGTCAAGAACTTCCTATGGAAGAACATCTACTGCAGGTTTGGAGTCCCGGATACCATAGTCACGGACAATGGTACCTAGTTTGACAATGATGAGTTGAGGGCTTACACACAGAACCTCGGCACTAAGATCCTCTATGCTTCCCCGGCTCACCCCCAGACCAACTGTCAGGTCGAAGCTGTCAACAAGATAATCAAGAAAATACTGAAAAAGAAGCTTGACGAAGCCAATGGTCTTTGGGCCGCTAAACTCCCGGAAATGTTGTGGGCTATCAGAACCACGACAATGGAGGCCACGGGCGAGACCCCTTTCTGCATGGCTTTTGGATCAGAGGCAGTACTCCCTATCGAAACGCAAATCCAGAGTCCTCGGATCGAATACTTCGATGCGGGTACCAAGTCAGATGGCCTACACCTCGATGCTGATTTACTCGAGGAACGAAGGGAAGTGGCGCATATGCATAACTTGGCAAACAAGCGGAGGATAGCTCGTTACTACGATGCCAAGGTACAGTCCCGGATATTAAAATTGGGGGACTGGGTCATGAAGCAAGTCTACCCAGAACCCCGGGGACTAGATCCATCCTGGACAGGGCCTTACGAGATCATTGAAGAGGTAGGTCCCGCAACTTTTTTCATCCGGGATATGAACGGGGTCGTCTCCAGGCATCCATGGAATACCCAGCGCCTGCGGTACTATTACAAGTAGCTCCGGGAGCATCTTGTCCTAGCTTTTTCTTTTTGAACATACAACTATGACAAGCTACCCATCGGGTACTCATTCTGTATTTAACCACCGTGTGGTATTTCAATGGAAAAATGAATTATTGAGACCATTTCTAGCATTTTTTTTACCTACCCCGGACATTCCCGGACATAGCTATTGTCAGTTACTTTATTCCAGTAATAAGTGATGCAAACAAATGCTCAAAGGTACGAAAATCCTAGAAATTTTAATTCCTTTCTAATTCCCATTCAAATCAAGGATGTTCCCATACACAAAAAGCCTGGACTACCAGACAAAATTAGACAATAGTTAAAAATAATTTTTTTTTTTTACAACCGATCTCCATCGGTACTCTGAGACCCACCGGCACTGGATTTGGCCGCCGCCTCCTGCTCCTTCTTCCTTTTCTCCAGGAGATTACCTACCCCGGACATATCCGGACATAGCTATTGTCAGTTACTTTATTCCGGTAATAAGTAATGCAAACAAATGCTCAAAGGTACGAAAATCCTAGAAATTTTAATTCCTTTCTAATTCCCATTCAAATCAAGGATGTTCCCATTCACAAAAAGCCTGGACTACCAGACAAAATTAGACAATAGTTAAAAATAATTTTTTTTTTTTACAACCGATCTCCATCGGTACTCTGAGACCCACCGGCACTGGATTTGGCCGCCGCCTCCTGCTCCTTCTTCCTTTTCTCCAGGAGACCCCGCCTAAATTTGGCTTCATCTAGGTACCCGGCCGCCACCCACTTCTTAAACTTCATGATGACAGCCTTATCTTGGGCAGCAGCCAGCATAGCGATAAGCTCATCCGAGGACTTGTACTCCTCCACGGCCTCGTGCCTCTCCGCGGGAAGGCGATCCTCCAGAGAGTCTGCCTTCTCCTTCCATGAGACGGCAGACTTTGCAGCCTTTTTCTCGGAGTCCCGGGCGTTCTTGACCTCCTCCCGCACCTCAGTAACCTCACCCTCAAGCTCCGCAATCCGCTGCTTAGAGGTGGCCATCTCAGCCCTCAACGAGTCCCGCTCCTTCTCCAGCTTGGCCTTCTCGCCATGAAGATACTTCACCTGCCCGGAGAGGTTGCTAACCTCCTCCTTCAGATGAGTATCTTTCTCGCTGGCGTCGATGGCGTACACATTGAAGAGTGCCTGCAGGTATACCGATTAAAACGTATAACAAAAGAGGTAGAGAAAATAAAACAAGACATACCCGCATCATTGACTCCCGGGAAAGACGGCGATTCTCCTGGGGAGTATTATCTTTGGCTCGAACCCGGTCGAGGTCAATGTCCTTCACATCCCCAAGCATGGACAGCATGAATTTTTCATCGGCAACCCCGTATTCATTCAGTAGCTATTTGATGGGCTTCTTGGGGATTACCGGAACGGCGGGAGATAACAAGCCAAGAGAGGGCGACGGCCCTGGTCCCGGGTGATCTTTCTTCTGCCTCTTTGCACCGGTACCCTGGACATCTCGGCCAGTGTACGTCACCTCCTTATCGGTTCGATGCCGATGCTTGTGGGATCTCTTCTTCTCACCTGGGAGTAAGACCTCATCGCTCCCAGTGGAACGAGAGGAAATGGGCACTGAGGCCGGTACTTTTCCCACCCCGGTGTCAGCTATCGTAATGACATCGGCCATGGAGGGCTGCGCGGCGCGGGTCACAGGGGCGTCTGGATCAGGTTCACCGTACCCCTCATCGGTAATTTCCAACAGGGTCTCTTCAATAGACCTACTCGTGCCTTTAGACACTAGGTCGACGTCGATGTGCAGGGCATCTTCTCCCTGGCTCATCAGCATGTCCATTAATTGAGCATCATCCATCCTGTCCTCCTCCTTGCCTTTCCGGGGTTTCCTCTTTGGGGCTTTCACTGCAACCAGTTCAAAGGTTAGTCGAAAGTAGAGAGGACGAAAAAGTATATATACTAGATATACGTATAAAGTAAAAAGTCCCTTACCGGGGAGCCACCCTAACCCTAGCCTAAAAAGTATAGAGTGCCGGATGAACCTATAAGAGCTCCTCTCTTTATCTGACCACACGACATATACCCGGGCTATCCTCTTCTTTTCTACTTCGGATAGCGTATAGGATTGGTCCCCGATAGCTTGGAAGGTACCGGTCAGCTGCCACTTTTTATTTTTTATCTGCCACCGCCCACCAGCTAGGAACACTTTGTTCCTCCACATTTTGCTCATCGAGGTAGGCATATCGGTAACTAGCGGCCCGTAATCCCTAGCGGCAAAGGTCACCGTACCCGCACAAGACCGCTTCCTAGAATACAGTACCCGGTGTACCGCGCGGAACTCATTTATGGAAGGCCACCCTTGCTGGTACAGGTCCCACATGGCCATCATACTGCATATTTGATGAACGGCATTCGGGGTTAGCTGCCCCGGTGACAGGTTCAGCATCCGCAGCAGATACTGTAGACACCAGGGCAGGGGTAACGATAACCCTTGGTGGAGCTGATTCTCGTGCAGCGCCACCCACCCCGGGGCAGGATTTGCGGCCAGTTCCCCATCCCTAAGAGGCCTAAGCTCTACTGCGTCGGGTATCCCCCACTTCAGCCGCATGTCTACTATCTCCTTCATCGTCATGCTTCTCCCAGGTTCATCGCATACGGTCCCGTCCGCAAGTGTGTACCTCGGCTTCGGAATGCCCTCGGGAATGGCCACTGTAACTACCGGGGCCTCCGCAGATCCACCCTCGCTCTCACCCTCATTGGACTCCCCACTACTCTCCGAGAACACCCCAGTCGAGGACCCCGTGTTCTTCTCTAATTGGTCTACCCGGCCTGGGTACCGGTCGATGTCCATTTCAACTCGCCTGGTAGAGGACTGGTACGACGATCCCGTATCCCCACCCCTGGCTTCTGATTCCATCCTAACTATGGTACCGGGGACCTCAAATCTTGCTATATCTGGAACCAGAAGCACATGGGTTAGCCTATCCAAAACCCAGAAATTCAAAGGAAAACCCAGAAATTCATCCCAAAACCCAGAAATTCAAAAGAAAACCCAGAAATTCAACCCAAAACCCACAAAACGAAGCAAACCCAAATAGTCTACAACAACACAACAATGACACTGGCATTGTCCGTTTCTATATCTCTGCAAACAAAAGCAACACAAACACAGCCACAAACAAAAAAAAACTGCCTTGACAGTAACAGAAGCAGACCCAGCAGGAGATAGGTAAAACCCACAGAGATCTAACCTTTTTTTTCTTGGCAGACGATCGATCTCACTCCACAAGCACTGACAATTCTCCCTTGGCTCTCCCTTTCTCTTCGCTGCAAACCTCCAAATCTCTCGAGCTTCTTTTTCGTGAAAAGTGAGGGAAAACAGTCAGTTTCCCTCTTAAATTCAATCTCTAACGCATCAGGACCGTCGAAACCGAAGCGACCTCTGCCGTAGGATCGCTACACGTGTCCCACGCGTTCTCCCATTTCTCGAAGCCTCGGCAGAGGAAGGGACGGGCATTTATTGCACAACCTGGTCTGCCCACGTGGCCGACATGCAACGCCTACCCCATCGGGTACCGCAAAGGCTCACATCTTCTACCCCATCGGGTATCGAAGCCAAGCCCTCTCCGCCCCATTGGGTACCGGAGGCTCAAATCTTCTACCCCATCGGGTATCGAAGCCAAGCTCTCTCCGCCCCATTGGGTACCGGAGGCTCAAATCTTCTACCCCATCGGGTATCGGAGCCAAGCTCTCTCCACCCCCATTGGATACCGGAGGATCAAATTCTCTATCCCACCTAGTCCCAGGGACAACCTCATTGTCCCATGAAAGTGGCTTACCTAAGGCATGGCCCGCTCACGATTTCTCTTGAACGGGAACTTAGGGGACTACCTATAGGCACACTAGTGCCAAACCGTGAGACTAAAATAAATAAGTCCCCACCCAAGAAACATCTTGAACAGGAACTTGGGGGACTTGTACATACTAGGGAGTCTCAACTAGGTTTAGCACTAGCCCCTGGGCCCCATCGGTAATCCCAGGTACTACTCCATGGACCTGGATCACACCCCACCATGGCGGACTTCACATAAGATGCCACCCTGGGCACCCAGGGCCCGGGGCAAGGCTAGCACAGCCCATCTATCTTTACAAATACAGGACTGATATGGCATCAGAAGAGCCTGTGTCCTACATCGAAGATAGAGGAGACTCCCTTCCCATGCTTGAATATAAAGACTATAGCACAACCACCTTGGACGGGTAAGAACTCCTTGACCCATGATTTATTCTACACAGCGATTAGTTACTCACTCAGGCATCGAAGAGGTATAGACCGTCCGGTACGGTCTATTCCTCTAACGTTGTGTACTTGCTACAAGATTTAGGTGCCGATCGGTGCTCCAGGCGGTATAGCATTCTGTGTGAGGTACCCAGAGAAAGCCACCAGAAACAGCTGGCGGAGGACGATTGCCTAGCCGCTGAACGCTAGCTGATGAGCGGTGGCTGTTGGATGGCGCTGTGCGAGCTGCTGCTGGATGGAAGTTGTGTTCAGCGGAGGTCTTGCCGGCGGAGCCCGGTGGCCGTCAAGCTTGCCGGCGGTGTCCATGAAGTTTACTGGCGGTACCAGCGAAGCTTTGGCGGTGCCTAGCGGAAGTTTATCCGCTGGTTGTACGGCGGTGAAGAAAATTTTTGCTAGTGAAGTTGGAATGGCTAGCGACAGTGATATAGATTGAAGCGTCAAGAATGGACGCTGGAGTTTTGCTGCTGTTTCTTGCTCGGCGGAGGCTCCCCAGTGGAGGTCGCCTCATGAGTGTTTTATGTTGTTCCTGGCGGAACACCTGCCTGGCAGTGGCTCTTGGCGGAGTAATAGAACCATGGAGAAGGTCGTTGTTGATCATTGAGGTCTAATTATCGTAAGAGAAAGAGAGAGTTCGCTGGTGCCGCTAATGGAGCTTAGCGGAGGATTTCACCGTTGATGATTGAAGATGGAATGGGTGTCCAGAGCAATTTGGAACCTGCAAATTTTTTTATATTTTTTTTGTGTAGGCCAGCGTTGACCTTTGAGTTGGGCGTTGACTTGCCCTATAAATTGTTGACTAGCATTTGATCAAAGTTGACCAGAGTTGGTCAGCGTTGACCGGCCCTGTTGGGCGTTGACTGGACGCTAACGAGCCAAAGCTCGTGGTAGGTGACGAAGCCTTTCTGTTGGCTTCCCACAGACGGCACCAATGTTAACGTTAGTGATCCGTGGGATCTGTAGTTAGCTTTATAGAGAGAGAGAGAGAGAGAGTGACACGAGATGTATAGTGGTTCGTCTCCTGCCTTAGCGGGAAACTACGTCCACTTGAATGTTACACTAGTGTGTTGAGCCTTTCGGCCCAAGGGGATTACAAAAGATGTAATGGGATGTTTGAGTTGTGGGAGAAGGCATTCCTTTTATAGGTGAAGGAATGCTTCTCCTTTACATTTCTTAGATGTGGGATGACTAAAATCACTATTCTAGTCTAGAAAGCATGTTTGTGAAGGCAACTTTGCAAGGCCGGGAAGGTGGCTTCCCAGCGACCGTTTTGCCACTTCCGGATACCGTAGCGTAGCTTGAACATAAGGCTACAAGATGCAAGTAGCGGTTGGGCCTCACCATGGCTTGTGGGTGTCCCAAAGAGGGTGTTACTTATGCTTGGTCAGATAGCAAACTAGTCTCACTAGTAGAGGTATCTACAATAGTTCTTAGCAACCATCAATGCAGAGACGGGGAAGGTAGAGAGAGTCTTCTCAATCAACATCACATCTGTGATATCTTTACCACAGAATTCCATTAAGGATTTAATGCGAAGTGCTTCCGAGTTGTAGTCAATAACTGACTTGAAATCACAGGAGCGAAGGCTATGCCATCTCACTTCTAGTTTAGGAAGCATGGAGTCATGGACGTTACCAAATCTTTCTTCGAGTGAGACCCACAGCCTTCTGGGGTCTTCTTCATTCATACACTCGTACTGGAGCAAGTCATCCAAATGACGAGTCATTAGTATGATGGCTTTCGCCTTATTTGCCTCTATGGCTGCTCTATTTGATTCCAAAGCTTGAGCTTGCTCAACAGTTAGCATGTCCTGGCTAGGCTCGAGAATCATATCCAGGATTCCATCATCCTTGAGATGTTGGCGGATATCACGAACCCACCTGTGATATCCAGAGCCAGTTGTTCCCAATGGAGCAAAGTCTAATTTGTTCAGGTTACTCATCCCGAAAGTGAACAAGAAAAATGGTCTGTTCCAGAGCGAAAAAGGCTACCACCAAAACGATGAAATTTCTTAGCGTAGTCACTTCCAAGAAATTAGGGATTTCTGAGCGTAGTCGCTTCCAAGAAAATCCGATTCCAAGAGGGGTTTTTGGATTAGATTGAAACAACGATGTATGTTGTTAATGTCTAAAAGTTCGGCGGTAGCTGAACCTTTGTTAACGCTGATCCGGTGGGCGGATCGATACTTGTGATGCTCTCAAAGCTTCCGCTGCCTGTCAAGTAAAATACAAAGGGCGTCAGAGGGAGACCGCGCTGAGCGGTCTTCAACTCTCCGATGCCTAAGTTAGTCAATGTATTTATGTTGACAAAGTAACAGTAGGTAAGTATTGAATG